>CM047426.1:61953556-62176461 GCA_026168455.1 Theocolax elegans
ATACTCAGCAATTCCCGAAAGATCCAGGAAATCCCGTGTTGGTAGGATCATCACGAATTTCCTCAGATATTCCTGAAATATCCAGGAATCAACATAATTAGTGGAGTCTTTCTGAAATATTTCAGAAATCTCGAAATATCCAGGAAATCCCGTAATTGGTAGAGTCATCCCGAATTTTCTCAGATATTCCCGAAATATCCATGAAATCCCGTAATTAGTAACGTCATCTCGAAATACCTCAGAAATTCCCGAATGATCCAGGAAATCCCGTAATTGGTAAGGTCATCACGAATTTCCTCAGATATTCCCGAAATATCCAGGAAATTCCGTAATTAGTAGATTTATCCAGATATACCTCAAATTCCCGAAATATCCAGGAAATCCCTTAATTAGTAGCGTCATCCCGAAATTCCTCAGCAATTGGCGTAAAATCCAGGAAATTCCATAATTAGTGGAGTCATCCCGAAATACCTCAGAAATTCCCAAAATATCCGGGAAATCTCGTAATTAGTAGAGTTATCCAGAAGTTACTCAGATATTCCCGAAAGATCCAGGAAATCCCGTAATTAGTAGTCATCCCGAATTTCTTCAGAAATTCCCGAAATGTCCAAAAATTCCCGTAATTAGTAGCGTCATCACGAAATACCTCAGAAATTCCCGAAAATCTAGCAATTCTAGACGTATTAGTAGCGTCATCATGAATTTCCTCAGATATTCCCGAAAAGATCCAGGAAATCCCGCTAATTGGTAGTAGTCATCCCGAATTTCCCCAGATATTCCCGAAAAATCCAGGAAATGCCGTAATTAGTGGAGTTTTTCTGAAATATTTCAGTAATTTCTCGAAATATCCAAGAAATCCCGTAATTAGTAGTAATGCGGTATTTCTTTAGAAATTCCCAAAATATCCTAGAATCCCGTAATTAGAAGCGTTATCAAGAAGTACCTCAGAAATTCCCGAAAGATCCAGGAAATCTCGTAATTGTTAGAGTCAACACGAATTTCCTCAGGAATTCCCGAAATATCCAGGAAATCCATTATTTAGTAGAGATATCCAGAAATACCTCAGAAAATTCCGAAATATCCAGGAAATTCCTTAATTTGTAGCGTTAACCAGAAATTCCTCAGAAATTCTGAAATATCTAGGAAATCCCGTAATTAGTGCAGTCGTTCTGAAATATTTTAGAAATTCCCGAAATATTTAAAAAATTCCCGAAATATCCAGGAAATTCCGTAATAAGTAGATTAATCCCGAATTTCATCAGAAATTCCCGAATTATCCAGGAAATTCCATATTTAGTGGAGTCATTCCAAAATATCTCAGAAATTCCCGAAATATCCTGGAAATCCCGTAATTAGTAGAGTTATCCAGAATTTCCTCAGATATTACCGAAAGATCCAGGAAATTCCGTAATTAGTAGCGTCATCCCGAAATACCTCAACAATTGGTGTAATATCCAGGAAATCCCGTAATTGGTAGAATCATCCCGAAATACCTCAGAAATTCCCGAAAGATCCAGGAAATCCCGTGTTTGGCAGAATCATCACGAATTTCCTCACATATTATCGACATATCCAAAATTTCCCGTAATTAGTGGAGTCTTTCTGAAATATTTCAGAAATTTCTGAAATATCCAAGAAATCCCGTAATTAGAAGTAATTCGGAATTTCTTCAGAAATTCCCGAAATATCCTGGAAATCCCGTAATTAGTAGAGTTATCCAGAAATACCTCAGAAATTCCCGAAATATCCACGAAATCCCGTAATTAGTAGCGTCATCCCGAAATACCTCAGCAATTCCCGAAAGATCCAGGAAATCCCGTAATTGGTAGAGTCATCACGAATTTCCTTAGATATACCCGAAATATCCAGAAAATCCCGTAATTAGTGGAGTCTTTGTGAAATATTTCAGAAATGCCCGAAATATCCAAGAAATCCCGCAATTAGTAGAGTTATCCAGAAATACCTCTGAAAATCCCGAAATATCCAGGAAATCCCTTATTTAGTAGCGTCATCCCGAAATACCTCAGAAATTCCCGAAAGATTCAGGAAATCCCGTAATTGGTAGTGTCATCGCGAATTTCCTCAGATATTCCCGAATTATCCAGGGAATACCATAATTAGTGGAGTCTTTCTGAAAAATTTCAGAAATTCCCGAAATATCCTGGAGATCCTGTAATTAGTAGAGCTATCCAGAAATACCTCAGAAATTCCCGAAAAATCCACGAAATCCCGTAATTAGTAGCGTCATCCCGAAATACCTCAGCGATTCCCGAAAGATCCAAGAAATCCCGTAATTGGTAGAGTCATCACGAGTTTCCTTAGATATTCCCGAAATAACCAGAGAATACCATAATTAGTGGAGTCTTTGTGAAATATTTCAGAAATGCCCGAATATCCAAGAAATCCCGCATTAGTAAGTTATCCAGAAATACCTCTGAAAATCCCGAAATATCCAGGAAATCCCTTATTTAGTAGCGTCATCCCGAAATACCTCAGAAATTCCCGAAAGATTCAGGAAATCCCGTAATTGGTAGTGTCATCGCGAATTTCCTCAGATATTCCCGAATTATCCAGGGAATACCATAATTAGTGGAGTCTTTCTGAAAAATTTCAGAAATTCCCGAAATATCCTGAGATCCTGTAATTAGTAGAGCTATCCAGAATACCTCAGAAATTCCCGAAAAACCATCCACGAAATCCCGTAATTAGTAGCGTCCTCCCGAAATACCTCAGCGATTCCCGAAAGATCCAAGAAATCCCGTAATTGGTAGAGTCATCACGAGTTTCCTTAGATATTCCCGAAATATCCAGGAAATCCCGTAATTAGTAGAGTCTTTGTGAAATATTTCAGAAATGCCCGAAATATCCAAGAAATCCCGTAATTAGTAGTCATCCCGCATTTCTTCAGATATACCCGAAATATCCAGAAATTCCCGTTATTAGTAGCGTCATTCCGAAATACCTCAGAAATTCCCGAAATATCAGGAATCCATTATTTAGTAGAGATATCCAGAAATACCTCAAAAATTCCGAAATATCCAGGAAACTCCTTATTTGTAGAGTTAACCAGAAATTCCTCAGATATTCCCGAAATATCCAGGATCACCATAGTTATGTGTCTTTCGAAATATTTCAGAAATCCCGAATATCCAGAAATCCCTTATTTAGTAGAGTTATCCAGAAATAACTAAGAATTCTCGAAATATCCAGAAAATCCCGTTATTATTGGTGTTATCCCGAATTTCCTCAGAATTTCCCGAATGATCCACGAAATCCCGTAATTGGTAGAGCCATTACGAATGTCCTCAGATATTCCCGAAATATCCAGGAAATCCCGTAATTAGTAGCGTCATCCTGAAATACCTCAGAAATTCCCGAAAAATCCAGGAAATCCCGTAATTGGTAGTCATCCCGCATTTCTTCAGATATACCCGAAATATCCAGAAATTCCCGTTATTAGTAGCGTCATTCCGAAATACCTCAGAAATTCCCGAAATATCCAGGAAATCCATTATTTAGTAGAGATATCCAGAAATACCTCAGAAAATTCCGAAATATCCAGGAAACTCCTTAATTTGTAGAGTTAACCAGAAATTCCTCAGATATTCCCGAAATATCCAGGAATCACCATAGTTAGTGGTGTCTTTCTGAAATATTTCAGAAATCCCGAAATATCCAGAAATCCCTTATTTAGTAGAGTTATCCAGAAATAACTAAGAAATTCTCGAAATATCCAGAAAATCCCGTTATTATTGGTGTTATCCCGAATTTCCTCAGAATTTCCCGAATGATCCACGAAATCCCGTAATTGGTAGAGCCATTACGAATGTCCTCAGATATTCCCGAAATATCCAGGAAATCCCGTAATTAGTAGCGTCATCCTGAAATACCTCAGAAATTCCCGAAAAATCCAGGAAATCCCGTAATTGGTAGTGTCATCGCGAATTTCCTCAGATATTCCCGAATTATCCAGGAAATCCCGTAATTGGTATATTCATCCCGAATTTCCTCAGATATTCCCGAAATATCCATGAAATACCATAATTAGTGGAGTCTTTCTGAAATATTTCAGCAATTCCCGAAAGATCCAGGAAATCCCGTGTTTGGTAGAATCATCACGAATTTCTTCACATATTACCGAAATATCCAAAAAATCCCGTAAGTAGTGGAGTCTTTCTGAAAAATTTCAGTAATTCCCGAAATATCCAAGAAATCCCGTAAATAGTAGTCATCCGGAATTTCTTCAGAAATTCCCGAAATATCCTAGAAATCCTGTAATTGGTAGAGTTATCCAGAAATACCTCAGAAATTCCCGAAAGATCCGGGAAATCCCGTAATTAGTAGCGTCATCCCGAAATACCTCAGCAATTCCCGAAAGATCCAGGAAATCCCGTAATTAGTTACGTCATCTCGAAATACCTCAGAAATTCCCGAATGATCCAGGAAATCCCGTAATTGGTAGAGTCATCACGAATTTCCTCAGATATATTCCCGAAATATCCAGGAAATCCCGTAATTAGTAGCGTCATCCCGAATTTCCTCAGATATTCCCGAAAGATCCAGTAAATCCCGTAATTGGCAGAGTCATCACGAATTTCCTCAGATATATTCCCGAAATATCCAGGAAATCCCGTAATTAGTAGCGTCATCCCGAATTTCCTCAGATATTCCCGAAATATCCAGGAAATCCCGTAATTGGTAGAGTCATCACGAATTTCCTCAGAAATTCCCGAAATATCCAGGAAATCCCGTAATTAGTGGAGTTTTTCTGAAATATTTCAGTAATTCCCGAAATATCCAGGAAACCCCGTAATTAGTAGACTCATCCCAAATTTCCCCCAAATTCCCGAAAGATCTAAGAACTGTTTGTCATAATTCCAGGGACACATAAAGTCTAAAAAAGATAATGTTTATTTATATAATTATTTACAGTAAAATGGGAATTCACAGAAAAATGTTTATTTTAGATATATTTCGAAATATAAATTGTTATTAATATTACAAATAATATATATTTATTATAATTTTTGAATACATACAGTTTATACCTGGCACCACGACAATTAATTGTTGACAACAAAATAATTATCGGTTGTGCAATTGTAATAATTAATGGTAAAATGCATGTATAAAAAGTTGTACGTACGTACGTACGCGGACTACTGAAACTTCCAAGCCAAAAAACTAATAAAAAACGACTCTTTAATAAATTTGTAATAGTGGTAAATTTACCCTCGTATCAATGCGATCACAATGGACTCATAAAAAATGACATTCGCTAAATATTTTTTAGAGTATAAGGGGTTTTTTATAGAAAAATTCACAATTTCACTTATAAAATTTTAATATTATGTAGATTAAAACACGGCTGCAGCATTATTATATATTGTGACGGAAATCGTCACACAATCTATTCACGACGAATAGAGTATTTAGATTGTCGAATTGTAAGTCGTCGGAGCCTTTCGTATGTCAAGGCCAACCGACGACACTTGTTTATTTTTCTACAAGTTTACAATTACGCGCGCGATAGTACGTAGGGATGAGAGAGCGAGAGTGTGTGTGTGTATCCCACTCTCATCCCTTTCTCGAAAATTAGGCAAATGCCTATTAGTATGTCCCGATCCGCCGCTCGAGGCGGACACAAATCTATCCGGTGCCGAATATAGTGTTCACGGCTAAGCCAAGGCGCGTGAGGTGCAAAGCCGTCGGAACCCGGATCGTCCTTGCGAGGTGAGCCGCGAGTGTTTCTGGTGTGTGAAAGAAAGGACGGGAAGTGCATAAGTGAGTGCGGACGCGGTTCGCGAGGCACTCGCCGCGGCACAGGGCCGCCTTCCACCACCGCAGCCGACGTCGGTCCTCCGTTGCCCAGGAGGACACAGGGACACGGATGGGCTGGGCCATCCACGGGGCGCACCCCTGTAAGTTTGTATTTATATTACCGTGCGTTCCCCCCTTTCCCCCGAGTGTATGAGAGTGTGAACATCGGGAGTGTATTCGGGTACGCCGGTACCCGAATAGCGGAGTTCGGAACAGTCAACCACAGGCGAGTATCTCGATCCGGTTGACTCCCGATACTTCCGCCCGCGCGAAATAATCTATGTCGCGGCACGAGGCCTGGATGGCCAATTGTTAATACATTGAATAAATGTTTTATTCTTTTTATTTTTAATTAATTGTGTTGTACTATTTCTCCCCGCTCCCGCCGACGTTATATTAATTTACGTATCGTGTCGAGGCAAGGAGGATCGCCCGAATCCTCCACACCGTTCGTCCCAGCGAACTCGCGTTCCTGGCGACAGCCGCAGTTCGGATAAATAAATTAATTGTGTGCGCGGTATTGGGCAACGCGGCCCAACGGTTAATTTAATTATTAAAAATAATTAATCATTCCGGGTACGCGAATACCACGTCACAATATGCATGCGCTGGAAATTACAGTGAAAAGTTGGTAAAAAGCATAATAAATAACAAAAGAAATTACAAAATATAAATAAAACAGTTCTTTATATCAAAACTAAAATAATAGAACATGGCTGCAGCATTCCTATATAGGCAAGCGCTGAAAATTACAGTGGAAATCATAATGCATTGTCGCAAGAAGTTGATAAAAAGCATAATAAATATCAAAAAATTATAAAATTAAAAAAAAGAGTTTTTTATATCAAAATTAAAATACTACACACGGCTGCAGCATCATCATATATGCATGCGCTGAAAACTTTAATGAAAATAATAAAGCATTGCTGCAATAAGTTGATAAATGATAAAATACTCTCAACTAAAACGTAAATGCAAAGTAACGACAACAGCATCATGCTTTTTAAATAAATTAATAATGTTTGTGCTGAAAAGAACTAAATGTTCTTTGAAAAAATATATGACTCTTCGAAATATACCTTACCAGCACGTTCTCGACGTAAGAATCGGGTAACAATATAAATATGTTAGCTAACAATGGAATTTCATATGCGTACATCGATTTATAGGATAAAATTTAAGTAAGTTTTTTACATAATTTTTTTTATTTATAAAGTTTTATTAAATAGCAAATATAGAAGCATTACGAAAATTACCTTTTCAAAATATGAATAACGAAATCAAAATCTCTTCACTAGTAACCAAAGTACTTGAATTAGATATTACGCATAGACCAATCATCAATTTATACACAGACTACATTCAAGATTTCTTTCTATCTAATAGTTTTATTTATAACAACTCCGACATAACATTAATCGAAATAAAAAACATGAGAAAACGAGCCTTAGATTTTGACGCAGCCACAATAAAAATGTATTCTATTTTGAAAGTAATATACATACAAAAGATGAAAATTTGCAAGACCTTAACAAATTTACCGCAGCTAAATCAGCATCATTTCAATTATCTGATAAGAAATAGTTAATTAAGGAAAAAATTATATTATTATTTATTATTATTAGATCACAATACAGTATTACAACAAATATGGTAAAGGAAAAATTACTAACAATTAATAACGAAAATCTAACATTTTTATTTAAATAATTGAAACTTTTTACAAAATACAGTGTAACTGATCAATTTCACATAATAGTCTTAAAACAAATAAGCGATTATAACGTAAAAATTATTGGTCCGCAAATGTTTATTGAGTCTATTATACCATTTACCAATTCTAATACCTTTCAAACATATAAAATGATACCATTTCCCGCTTTTCAACTCAATAAAAAATTCAATAATATTGCTGCATTCATACAACCTAAACATGATTATATATCTATTAGTAGAAACTCTAACATATTTTTTTGGACCAACTTGATTTATTGGAATGTAAGCAAACCAACTCTTACTTATTGTGTTCAAATTGCAGTGATCTAAGACTCAACTATTCTTGTGAATCGGTAATTTTTTCAAATGTAGTACAAAATGTTACAAATGTATTATACAACATTTAGTTAACATCCGATAAGAACAACTTTATAATGAGCACGCCTAATCCAACGATACGGTTACTGTTAGTTAAAAATAACACATTCTTTATATAGGAAAAATTCATCTTTCAACAATTTTCTTCTACTTACAATAATTATTAGCGAAATAATAGTAAAATGAAAGAATTCCAAAATATATTTAAATGTGGTTTCTATTTTGTCGCAACAATTAAATTTAGAATTTTCATTTTTTATTATAAATTGCATTTGCGGTGCATCGGCAAATGCAAGATGTCGGCCCAGATAAAAATACTCACATGATTCTCATGTGGTCACCACATGTTTACCATGTGGCAACAATGTGGAAACCATGTGGTTCTCAATGGGAACCATATGGGAATCATGTGGAAACCATGTGGGATTTTGCTGTGTTTCCCATATGGCACCTGTGTGAGTTTTACGAGATAACCGTATGGTATTTATGCGGTTTTTACATGGTTCTCGCATAGTTCTCACATGATTCCCACAAGGTTACGACATGATTATCACATGATTACCATATGGTTCCCACTCAGGTTCTTTTGCATAATATATATTTTAATAGAATGTAATTTGACAGAATATATTTAACCATAAAAATAATTTAAGTGTTACAAGAATGAATAATAACTCAGAATCTTAAAAATCTAGCAGTTTTAAAGGTACAATATTTACAATGAATACAATTAATTATCATAAATAAATAAATATATACGTAATAAATATGAGTATCATAGGAAACAAAAATTTAACAGGTGACATATAATAACAAGCGTTTATTGCAGTATTTTATAAAAATAATATAATCTTAGTAGCTGCATATTAATACTCAAATTCATTGTAAATACCGTACCTTTAAAACTGTTAGATTTTTAAGATTCTGAGTTATTATTCATTCTTTTAACACTTAAATTATTTTTATGGTTAAAGATATTCTGTCATATTACGTTTTACTAAAATATTATGCAAAAGAACCTGAGCGGAAACCATATGGTAATCATATGGGAATCACCCTGCCGCTTGGGTGGGCCGGTCCGTGTACCACGCGAAGGCCTGCTTGCGCAGCTGCACAGGCAGGTATGGGCGAACAGAACCTGAGCTGATGTCACACAAAATGTCGTAACCGTCAACATTGAGCGGTTGCAGGTTAAGTGAGGTGTTGGTAAGTGCCTGAATATTTTCATCAGTTTCGCTTTGTTGTGCGTCCCTGATGGCTGCAGCGTCGAGAATGGTCGGAATGGCGATCGCGCTTACGCGCGACAGCGCGTCTGCTACCGGGTTGTCTTCCCCTTTCAGGTGCACAAGAGTGGTGTTGAACTGCGAAATGAAGTCCAGTTGCCTTGCTTGTCGCGGCGATGCTTTGTTGGGGCGCTGAGCGAAGGCAAATATGAGTGGACGGTGGTCAGTCCTCGTGACAAACTTCCGGCCTTCCAGGATGTGACGGAAAAACTTCATAGCGGCAAAAATGGCCAATAATTCCCTGTCGTATACACTGTAGATTTGTTCCGCTGGTGACAGTTTGCGTGAGAAAAAACCGATTGGTTTCCTCATTTCCTCCTCCCATTGCTCCAAGGAGCGGGGCGTCAGCTGAGAGGTAAGTGTTTTTGACGACTGCGACAACTGAAGCTTGTGAGGTAAACCTCACACCGGTATTAATTTATAATTTATGTATGGAGGGAAGCCTTGTCGAAGACATACCTGAAACAAGAAAAAGAGTTATTAGTGTATATAGTTAGTTATAAGGTTAGCGTAGAGGAAATATATATATAAGTGAAATAAGATTATAATACAATATCATACCTTTGAGACGATGAGTCCCGGGTGATCCAACGATGCTATCCCTGTGAGTCCCGTCCTTGGAGGCGATGAGTCCTGGGTGAACCTTTGGTCCTGGGTCCGCTCCTTGGTAGTGTAGGTTACCTGAAAGGTTGATAATAAATAAAACTAGAATATATATAAGGTTAGGATAGAAGGATTTATAGAGGGATAAAGTTTAGTGGTAATAAGGAAGTTATGTATGTGTATAGGATAACTTGCCTCGGGTGCGCGACACGCGCCCCTTGATTATATATAGGATATGGGAATAGAGGTTAAGAAGGAGGTAAACACCGGCTACGAATCCTGGCCCGAGCCATTCTCGTCACCGATATTTAAGTATATAAAGGAAAGGAATTAATGGAATTTTTATTGATTTGTTGAGGAAATCGGAGGATTGGAAAATGGAAGGAGCTAACAAATTAGAAGGAATGATACAACCATACCGCCACCGACGTCCAACCATGTTCCCACGTAGATCCAATACCATCTCCCGACGACCTGGTGATGGAGAACGAAGACAGCCACGAAGACGATGATCCAGGAACTGGCGCACTTCTCACACACACAAAAGAAAAACCCGTTCGCCGTCGTGTAAACAAACGACGCCCGACTCGCGTGCAACGGACTCGGCCGTCTGCTCGTGTACTAGGGTCAGCGCGGCAGAGAGGGGGGCGGCGCTCGCTGCTCTCACATATGCACGCCGCGGCACATGACGGCGCACCGAGGAGGGAAACGACGGAATGAGCGGGAAGTAGCCATCTACAGCGTGTGTGTACGAGAGAGAAAGAAGACACACCTGTTGCATTGGTGGAGGCGCAAGTCAGTTCCTCAACGGAATACAGGTTATTTCGTTATTCCGTCACTGAGGAAAAGAAGATTGGTACGGGAAGAGATGGCGCGGTCGGCGGTAATAGTTAATCATCTAATTAACCAGGAGGATATTATTGGTAGAAAAACAAGGAAGAAGAAGACAATCAGCGCCGCGCTTTGACGAACTACGAGAACGAGCGGGATGCTACGAGTCCCGATCGTCATTCGTAGCCGGATAGTCTCATCGAGCGCATCTAGTAATTTCCATATAGTAGTTCCGTAGAAGTATTTACATAAAGCAATAATTGTTCTAGTAGTAGAGTTTATTTTTGAAGAAGATCTCCTTTCGTTGCAGTAAGTGGGCTGCACGGCCTTTAAGTAATCTAATAATTAGAAGAATCGTCGAGGATTTCTTACGCGTCGCGTATAGACCTCCTACGAATTATAATAGATCATCGGTGACCGGAAGATCGGGCTAGCTCGCGGAAATTCATTTAGTAAAATCTATTTCGTTGTTCAAAAATTGTAACGGTGATCACCCGTAGTGATCGAAAGTTGGAGGTGATTTTGAATTAATAAATCAGAGTAATTGCCTATTTGATTCAATTAAATTATTGCGTTCTTTAATTTATTAACCTATTATCTCGATAAGTTACCGTCGCACATTCTTCAAGGTGACAAATTTCGTCGTTGGTTTCGCCACCTCCAAGTTATTTGTTATTGGTAAGACCTGGCGCCCAGTAAATTATAAATACGGTCTTTACCGGATTAATAAACTTATATATATATCTTTAATAAAGTGGAATCAAGTAGCGTGGTTTACGGGCCACGAAAGTGAGGACCACGTTACAAGCTTTACAGTCTTTGAACGCGCGTTCCGTTTCAGGTGTCCACGGTACCTTGCGCTTGTCACGTTTGCGTGCGCCTTGGAGAAATTGGTTGAGTGGCGCCTGGATGCGAGCTGCATTCGGTATGCATCGTCGATAATACTTTATCATGCTCAAGAATCTGCGCAGATCAGCGATCGTTTCGGGCTTCTTAAAATCCTTAAAAGCCTGAGTCTTGCATTCAGGTGGGCTGTAGCCTTGAGGCGTGATTTCGTATCCTAAATAAATCAGTCTTTCTTAAGCAAAATTGCACTTTGTTATGTTAATGTACAGCTTATTCCTACGTATAACCTCAAAGGTTTCTTTGAGGTGGTCGAGGTGTTTCAGCGAATTCGATGCGATGATTACGTCATCGATGTAGACTGATACGAAGGGTAAGTCTCTGAAAATGTTATCCATGTGCCTTTGGAAAGACTGTGTCGCGTTACGTAGTCCAGGAGGCATGGTGATGAATTCATACAGTCCGAAGGGCGTTGTAATCGCCGTTTTCTCGATGTCGGAGGCAGCTACGGGAATTTGGTGATATGCCTTGGTCAGGTCAAGCGAGGAGATCTTTTTTCCGTGCAGGCGCTGAAAAATGTCTTCGATGAGAGGCATGGGGTACCTGTTAGGTATTGTGCAGGCGTTAAGATTCCTGTAGTCTCCTGTGATGCGCCAATTTCTGTTTTTCTTCTTCACCATCTGCAGCGAGCTCGCCCATTGACTGCGTGACGGGCGCACGATACCGAGATGCAAGAGTGAATCGAAATGTTGTTTGGCCGCGGTGAGCTTGTCACCCGTGAGTTTACGAGGTCGCTCAAAAGTCGGCGGACCTGTCGTGTCGATGATGTGTTGAGTCTGCACATCGATGTGCAAAACAACTGCTGGAGATGAGTCAATGATGTCCTTATATTGCTGAATGAGTCGAAAAATCTCCGGGCTGATCGCGTCCTCCGTCGGGCCGACTGTGGACACACTGCAGACTTGCGTAGAATGAACAACCCTACTAAAACTTATCACGTAAATATCCACGTGATAATCACGTGAGATTTTCGACCATTTTTCCACGTGATTATTACGTAGATATCCACGTGATAATCACGTGATATATGAAAATTTTTGTTTTTTGTAAATGTAATCTTAGACACGGAGTTGATGGGATTCAATTTCACAGAAACTAAACTGGTCATTCGGTTTTGGCAAAAAAAAATCCTTTATTCGCCACGTTATTAATATACGAGGCAAAGTAAAGGCATAGAATATGATCAAAGTCGCTTTTACCTTCCTACTTTGCCTCCGATATAAGCCCTACGCGCACGCTAATCTATAGCGGTTAACTGGCAGCCACCTATCGGTCGAAACGGTTTTGAAATTATATGTTGTTGTTCACGGTATTACCAGTTACGACCGATAGGTGGCTGCCAGTTACCCGCTATAGATTAGCGTGCGCATAGGGCTTATATGGAGGCAAAGTATATTAATAACGTTGCCTCGTATATTATAATAACGTGGCATATAAAGGATTTGTTTGTCAAAACTGAATTGCCGGTTCGGTTTCTGTGAAATTGCATCTCATCAACTCCGTGTCTAAGATTACATTTTTAAAAAAACAAAAATTTTCATACATCACATGATTTTCACGTGGATAGCTATGTGATTATCACGTAGAAAAATGGTCGAAAATCTCCCGTGATGATCACGTGATAATTTTTAGTAGGGAACTCCCTCCGTGAAAAGTGATGTCTTAGGGTCGATTAGCCTCCTGTGCTTGACATCAATCAGGAGTCCGAAGTGCGTCAGGAAATCGGGTTAAGATGCATGCTAGCAGGGCATAAATAAGCTTACAACTGGCTAACATGGTCGACTTTTCACTTTAATAATAAAACTTTATTTACAAGTTTGAGTGCATAATAATATAATTAAATAATTACAGTTAATACTAATATCACACGTGGCCCAGTGCCACAGCTGTAGGGAGCACGGTATGTGCTGGTCGGTGGTCGGCGGCAGTCTGGTCGACTGCGTAGCAAGCTCGGGGAGCGAGCTCCTGTTTCCTCCTCTGTCGGTGCGCAGGACGCGAGCTTACCAACTAGCTCTGTGAGCTTGATGGCATAGGCGCCACATATCATTAGTCGATAATGAATCAATTAATTAACAAGTAACTTTTCTATGTTATCTACTGATTTTACGTTAAATACAGTGTTTATTTAAAATATTTGTTATATAAAAAGTAAAGAAAGATATGGCGTATGTAACAGTTTACAATATATAAATAAGATATTTGACTCGGGAAGTTCAATAAAATCACAACAATTAACATGCTTTTATAAAAATAAAATTGTAAAATAGCGATATCTGCTTAATCCGCAAAAAATGATGAATCGCTTTGCATAGAAAAAATATTTTTAAATAGCAAAATATTTTTCAAACTTATTTAAATATATGTGTGCCGTGACCCATTTACGAATATCTTGCTTTCCATGAATAAATTTTATTTAATTATTTTTATATTTTTATACGTAACTATCTAAAAAGTAATGATATATTTTCGTATTCCGCAAACAAGAAGAAAATGATTCCCATCCATAACAATATATAATTAACCTTTTTTTTATCGTGATGTATCGCGATTTTTCCGATCTCGTTACTGTAGGTCTGTTCGCGATTTTACGTTCGTATAGTAATACGTCCCGAGGAACAAGTATGTTCGAACTAAAGTCAGGCAGGATAAAGGAAATGTGTGTACTTGGAATAAATACCAGATAAAATAGGTAGAAATCAACTCTATATTCAACAGAATAGTTACAATGGAAAAATACAATGGAAAATATGAAGTGAACGCAAAGAGCTTCGAAATCGGTCTACCCTCCCACGCTCTTGCGATGCAGCTCTGCGCTTAACAATTTTCGATTTTTGCGTGGTGGAGGAAAGGTACGACCCTTTTTGGGTGGAGAAAATAACGAAGGACCAATCCGCGCTTATTTTACCTCGACGCTTGGGTTTTTCCCGTTTGCTTACTTCTCGCTCTGACTGTGCGCACATGTGTTGTCGAGGAAAAAATGTACTGTTGTCGGCCTCGGGGAAATACTCCTAATCCTTTTTATTACTTTATGAAGGTCTTGTTAGTCGTGTTGTTCGTATATGCGCGTGTTTATTGTTCCTTCTCTCTGGCATTGTACGCTTATTTTATTTT
The DNA here is from genome assembly GCA_026168455.1 of Theocolax elegans. NCBI lineage: Eukaryota > Metazoa > Arthropoda > Insecta > Hymenoptera > Cerocephalidae > Theocolax > Theocolax elegans. Next base: position 61,968,202 of record CM047426.1, read on the forward strand.
GATATGCGTTTACACGTTTTTACATCGTAGTATTACTTATTTATTTCTTATTCAATTTGAAATTCGCGCTTAGAATTTGGGTTGCGACACGACAATCGAAATAACAGATAAACTATTTTAGCGCCGCGCCTCATATGCGAATTTTATTTTTGCAATAATTAAAAAACAATTAATCCGCAAATCAAAATTCGGGTAGAAACTATTTCCGCAAACTAGGAGAAATCGTTTGAGCTATGTCATGTTCTAAAAAATTATTATTTAATAAATTCATATATATATGTATTGTAATATTTAAACCTCTAATAATATAATCTAATGTAAAGTGTTGGTTTTAAATTGTTCTATTATTTTCTATTATACAGGCAGATTTGTTATATAATGTAATTAATCAACTTTTACTCATTACGAATTAAAGTAGTACCAAAGAAGATCTTTGGTAGTGCATAGTAAGAATGAGTTTTCAATTACGGAAGGTTAAATTACAATCAGATGTTTATCTAACTTGCCTACAACATGCATTGTCTACTGAAACTTTTGAAATAATGGGTTTACTTATTGGTGAAGTATGTATACAAATAATGTACATAACTGTTTATAAGGTTTAATAATGCTTTTCAATCATCATTCTGTTTTAGAATGAAGACAATGAAGTCATTAACATACTGGCTGTAAAAATTTTAAGAAGATCGGATAAAAAGAAAGATCGAGTTGAAATTTCCCCAGAACAATTAATTAATGCTGCTTCCCAAGCAGAAATGTTATCAACGAAACTTAACAAAAGTATTAGAGTAGTTGGGTGGTATCACTCTCATCCACATATTACAGTATATCCTTCTCCCGTTGGTAATAAAAGTGAAAAATATTGTCAACTTTTAATTTTATAAGGTTTTTAATAAATTAATAATTATTTCAGATGTAAGAACACAAGCTAGTCATCAAATTATGGATCTCAGTTTTGTGGGTTTAATATTTTCTGTATTTTCAGAAAATAAGAAAACAAAAGTAAGATTTTTATAAGTTATTAAAAATAATATGCCTAAGTATAAGAAATTACTATTGTAATTCAAAGTCATCTCTATTTTATACATAAAAATGTATGCAGTTAATATATTTACTCATAATTTATTTTAACCATATAGTTTAGATAAAATTTATGAGATTTTCAGCAGTCAATGCAAAAATGTGCCTAATGTAATGTAAATAATTAATAATATTCTAATTAATACCATTATTTAAGATAGGGTACAAATTAAAGTAACAAATAAAACTCATATAATTTTTTTCACGGTGCACCATGGATGCAAATTTGTTCATTGAATGCTCACAGGCAATGGCCTGCAGTAGCTTAAATGTGATTATCGTTTTTATAGTTTCTATTTGTGAGTGAGTTCATACATTAAAGTATCTACCAAAATTTTAACAAATATATGCCATATAAAAATTTTATTTTTTCAATTATATTTTTGAAATATATTTTATTTTATTAAAAATATGTTTAGCTATAATTGATCTATATCAATTTTCATAATGTAATAGTTGTTATACATTTTGTTACAGATATCTAACTTCCAAGCTAACTAATTTTCAGTCCACTTACTAAACTCAAACTAATCAGCTATGTTGTCATATCTGGTCTTTCATTTATTTTGAGAAGTATGATTAAAGTGACGCCTCATACAAAGAAAAGCACAACTCAGATTTTCCCATTTAAAATAGCATTACAAAATCTGAGTTGTACTTTTGTTGTATCTGTTTTGTTTGTTGTTTTGTCAATCTGAGTTGTTGTAAGTTTATAAAACTAAAATTTTATTAGACTTTAGTGAAGTCGAAATAAATTCATAAATCTTCATATTTATTTAAATAATATCTGAAACAATGATTTTTTCCGATCAATCATTATATGCAAGATACTATACGTTTACAACGTATTTGTAAAGTGAAAATTCCATAAAGTTTAGAAATCATTCAAATTTATGTTATTTCATCTTTATTTATGTTAATAAATATTCCTGGGATTGTGAGCTCAATTATTATGAATTAATTGTTTAATCAATAGAGGTTATAAAATTACTATTGGATATGTAAAAAATTTAAATTGATAGATCCAAACTAGTGACTTTCATTCGAAAAATGACTATTTTGCCATTTTTTCACCTCATTTTAGAGTTACATTTTTAGGCACGATCATTGCATGAGAGTGCATTATATTGTCACCATCGCAAAAATGTTATACCATAAATAATTGTTTATTTACACATAAAAACATTTTTCGTCCAGAAAATAAGTCATTTTAAACGTTTATGAAAAAGTATGTATGTGTGTATGTATATACATAGTCAAATTAATCGAATAACTCAGCCAATTTTAAACTGATTTGGCTGAAATTTTTATGATATTTTCTACATAAATAGAGAAGTAAACGTTCCTATTTTGGACCAATTTGGTCGAATAGGTCTTGAATGGCAGCACTTTTTAAAATGGCGCTAAAACGTTTTTCTACTATATTATAAAAAATAAATTAAATAATCTAAAATATAAATATAGAAAATGGTTAAATAAAAAATATGTGATAATTTTTGTATTGTAACATTTTGTGTACAACTAAATACTGGAAAGTTAAACGCATAAAAGTGTCAAAATACTGCAAAAAAAACGTTTTTTCTACTTTATAAAGATAAGTACAAGTTGTACTGTCAAAGTCTTAATGTAAAAAATCTTTATCTTAATAAGATAAAACTTTTTTGTATACAACACTTTATGCTTAGATGAATTTTTTTAAAGTTAAGTACAAAAAACAGTTGAAAAAGCCTAAAATGTACAATAAAAGAAGCTTTTTAGAAATCAACCAGGTAAATATTGATTTTAGGTAGAAATTTTAAATGTAAGAAATGTTCATCACAAAAAAAGAAAAATTTTTTCTATTAAACATTTCTTACTCACATTTATATATTTCTGATAAATAAAAAAAAAAAGATTAAAAAATAGCGTCAAATGTATAAAAAAAGACGGTTTTAAACCTTATATCTAAATAAATATCGATTATACACTGAGAAAAGTTCGGTGAGCATACGGCATACTATACTCTATGCTGCGCGACAGCAGCGCCTGTTGTTCGGTGTAGCCAGTAAACCTAAAACGCACTACTGCTACACATTTTACGCGTACAGCCACTACTCCGACTATTCGGTGCAAGGGCTACACTTTTTTCAGAGCAGCAGCTGTACTTTTTTTCGACGCCGACGCGGCGGCTACTCTGTTTGTTTACTACACGTATTGCGATTATTATAAAAGTTATTTATTTATTATTAAACTTATTTTTTATTTAATTAAATGTAATAATAATTACAAAATAAATTCTTATATATAGGAAGCCAAATAAATTAAAATTTGTCCCTATTGTGGAAAATACAGTTAAATTATTGTAATCCAACAAACCTTTAAGTCTTTCTTAATTGAAAAAAATAAGTCAAATTTCAAATAAGTTAAAAAATGTAGATTTATAAATATAAGCAGGTAAAAATAATTAATCAGCAAAAAAATAATAAAAGATCAACAGGTAACTAATTTTTAAGGCTATGGTAACAAATAGTACTAATTTCCAAAGCCTTGTTTCAAGCTATTTAAACATATTTCATTATGCTTTATAAACATATAATAGGTATAAATGCTACATTTTTATATATGATTTACATTAAAAATCAAATTTCTATCTAATTTATTTATAACTTATACTGTTCCGGAATACGTACACCATTTTTACATGTCCTTAAAGATCGGAATATGAACAAACAATGTTTCACTATTGCTATACATATTTCTATATTTTGTCCGTTTCGTGGAATGCACTTTATAACATATTTTACATTTACTTACATTTTTTAATTGCCTTTTGGCGAGTTATTATAATAAACTAATAACTATTTTAAGATTTTATTTCATGTTTGAAGAATCAACTATGTGTTGTAAATAAAGTATTTAAAAAACAAGATTATAACCTAAAAAATTATTTTCAATGTTCCAGTTTACGTACAAATTTACATTATCAGTTTTCTATCTCATATTTAATATTAAGAGTCAAAATAGGCATAAAAAATACAATTAATAAGAACAAATAATAATTTATCACAAAAGAAACAAAAAGTAATACTATAATCCTTTATTTCGCGCTAAAATAAATAAAATACGTATCTTATACGTATACTTTTATCTTATACTTTAAATTTACTGTCGGACCAAAATAATAAAATTTAAGTAATAATGAACTTTTTGAGTAATAAAAATATTAGCCAAGTGACAAATATTATAAAATATTCCATCGTTCTACTGCTCACTGTTGTTCTTTTCAAACGTGTAACGGCTACTCTAAGAAAAAGTATAAGCGCGATACTATTGATGATGCTACACTGATTCTACGCTCAATCGGTGTAGCTAGTACACCGTTCGTTGTAGCTGCTACTCCGATTGAAAGGATAGCAGGTACCACACAAATCCGTACACCTCGTATACTTCAAGTATAGAAGCTACGCCGAATGTTTCTCCGTGTACGTACAAATTTTAAAGGTAAGAAATGTTTTTCACAAAAGAAAACTTGTTTATATTTTAATTGTTTTTGAAAATATATGTATGCTTGTATGTATGTACTATGTATGTAAAAAAGTCATTGAATTATTATTATTATTACAGTTTTCAGTTGGCATTCTTCCCTTATCTAACCAGGTTATGCCAGGTACTTGGGTTTTCTATTTGCTCCCTGTTTTCCATTTCCCATTTTTAGCTCCCCAAGTATACAGCAAATTTGCTTCACCTGGGTGAGTTTTCTAATGGTTCCTTGGTTTTATCAATCGGGTACCGCCCAGAGACCCTGCCATATAGCTAGTATTCTCTGGACATCCCAACTGGAGATATCCCCTGAATTAATAAGAATTTCACCTTTAAGGCGCCATCTTTTTCTCATAACTCTGGGGCATTCACATAGTATATGTAGAGGTGTTTCGTTTGCCTCTTTGCACATTCGGCATAATGGATCTGTTTCCAGTCCCATTTTATACCTATGATATCGCAAATTTCCATGTCCAGTGAGTATGTTCATTAATTTGCGTGCTGTGTTTCTGTTAAGTTTCTTAACCCCTTCTTCCCAGTGTCTGCTTATTGCATTCCCGAGTGTAGCTTTAGCTTGTCTGCATCCTGCAGTTTTTATCCATGCTCTTTGGCGTTCCTTCACCAGCCATTCTCTTAGTAATTCTGTGAGACGGCTGTGTGACATTTTCAACGTCAGGCTTGGTTCTACATATTTTCCATTTGTACCTATCTTTGCTAGGTCATCAGCTATTTCGTTACCACGTATACCTACATGACTTGGTATCCATGTTAGCGTTAGCCGTTTATTCGACTCTGCCAGCCTATTTAGTGTCTTGTGACATTCCCAAATTAGGCTGGACTTAGTGGTGTAACCATTCAGATTCTGTAACACAGTTCTGCTGTCCGAGAAAATATATATCTCAGCATCTTTGCAGTTCTCCTGTGCCGCTTTAGCGCATTGCAGGATTGCAAATGTTTCCGCTTGGGAAATGGTAATGTGTTCCCTTACGGAGTATATCATACCTTTCTCATTCGTTTTGCGATACACCCCTGCCCCGACTCCCTGGATATTCTTGGATCCATCAGTGTACCAGAGTTCTTTACCCTCCGGCACCCAAACTCGTCCTTCACTCCAGTCGTCTTTGCTAGGCAGGCTGACTCTATATCTTTTATCAAGTAGGAACTCAATGTTGCATCTATCAGTTCCCTCATATAAGTTTTCTCTTAGATTTTACGGTAGAGTATTTAAGAGTCCTCTATCCGCTCGTCGATTTAAGAGATTTCTAACTCTTGAGTATCCTTTAATGGCTTCTGCCTTAAGAGTGAGCTGAAAGGGCTCAATATTCGTTATGACCCCCATAGCATGTACCGGGGTGGTTCTTAGAGAATTGGTGATATATCGCAAGACCAGTCCCCGTACCCGCTCCAGCATCTGGTTTGCATATTTAAAACCAGCCCGTTTCCACTAAATCACTGCTGAGTACGTGAGCTTTGGTTTCAGGATTGCTGCGTAAATCCACATCATGGTTTCTGGTTTTAGACCCCCCAGTTCAAGTGCAGAGCTCTACGTGTTTGCCATAGAACTCTTATAACTTTATTACACTGATTCTCTAGGTGTTCTTTCCAGTTTAATTTACTGTCGAGAATGACACCCTGATATTTAGCTTTTTCTTTTATCTCTAGCCGTTTTCCTCCATATTCGAGGTGTTTTATGTTTGTGTTCTACTTATATTTTCGTGTAAATACCATAGCTTCCATTTTTTCCGGATTTACCGATAGCCCATCTCCTTGACATCATTTATGTACCTTATTCAAGGCACTTTGCATGATGTCAAACAGTGTTTCTAAAAATGGTCCTCTAACTATTATTGCTAGATCGTCTGCATATCCTACAACCTCACAGCCCATGTTGGTGAGTAGGCATAATAGTGTATTCATTACAAGATTCCAGAGGGATGGGGAGATACCTTCATTGCCTCCTTGATTACTCTTTTGGAGGTATGATTGAAAGCTCCTTCTATGTCCAGAAAGACCACCAGAGCGAAGCCTCCATTTTCAACTTGTTCCTCAATTAGGTTCACTATTTTGCACAGAGCAGTCTCCCTGGAGTGCCCTGCTCTGTACGCATACTGATCCCTATGAAGTGGTCGTTCTCTTAAAGGTTTATCTTTGATATATCTATCTATAAGCCTTTCCATTGTCTTGAGCATAAACGATGTGAGACTTATAGGTAATAAGCCTAGTCATTGGACGGATAATACACTCTCCCGCCCTCTGTAACAGTGCCGGGTAGATACCATCCAGTCCTGTCGACTTATATGGGCCAAAAGATCCGATGGCCCACCTGACTTTGTCCTCTGAGGCAATTTCGGTCCCCAGCACACTGCATCATCCGGTTTGGATCACCGCATACTGGTTTCCCGTTCTGTAGACATTCGACTCGTGAACTTCCATCGCCCCTTCCCCTTCCTTCGAGAAGTCCGGGTAGAAAGATTCGATCAGGTGGTGCAACGTTTCTTCATCTGTCATGGTGTATTTATCATTTGGCAGTTTAAGTGCCCCCAATATGGCTTCAGGGTTTTTTGACAAAATCTTGTCCAACCGAGCTGCCTGTGAGCCTTTTTCTATATCGCTGCAAAAGTTGGCCCATGTTTCTGCCTGTGCCTTCTTAATTGCTGCTCGATAGCTACCTCTTTTACTTGCATAATGATTCCATTCGTCTGCTATACCTTTTTTCTGGGCCAGCTTAAAGGTTTTCCTTACTTGTTTCTTGAGATACTCCAAGTTCTTGTTTCACCAGTAGGTCTTATCTTACTTACCCACCAATGTGAGTGCAGTTGTTCTCAAAAGCTGAGATAATTTTTTTCTTTAGTTTATCTGCAGCTTCTTCAAGCTCCTTCCAGTTCCTTATATGTTCTGGAAAGTTTGCTAGAGAGCTGCTTGTTTCTTCTTTGTAGGTTATCCAATTTGTCTTCCTAGGTTTCCTGGTCCATGTTCTAGGATTTATTTGAGGTCCCACCAGTTCGAAGACAATTTTGGCATGATCAGATAGCGTCGGTTCATCAGATACCCTCCACCTCTGGATCCTATTTGTAATTTCTCCTGTACATAACGTAATATCCAACACTTGTGCTCTAAGATTGTTGCAGAATCTTGGCGTTGTACCAGTATTTAGAATATCTAGTTTAGTAGTAGCTAGATATTCCACTAGTTCATCCCCTCTCTTATTGATGTCTGTGCTTTCCCACAGTATGTGATGTGAGTTAGCGTCATGCCCTATAAGGAGTGGTAGGTTCCTTTTCTCATAGAAGGTAATTAACCTTTTAACTTCCGTGGGTGGATTTACTTCTCCATCATACGGAAAGTACGCTGAGGCAATGACTATGTTGCCAATATCCTTTGTTTCTGTTCTTACCGCTGTCAGGTCCCTTGTACAGAAATCCATTAGCGGAGTTACATTTACTCTCTTGGTGATGATACACGTTCTGGGCGTCTCAGCTTGCATGTCCCTGTAACAAACATGCCCCTTTCCCCCTAAGCCCTTAATTGTTCCTCTCACCGTCCATGGTTCTTAGACCAGTGACTCGCCTGTGTGCATCTCTGCCGAACCCTTACGCAATAATGCAGAAGAGTCTTTGCAGTGATGCAAGTTAATTTGTGAGATTTGCAGCGCCTTGAAGGTCATTATTTCGAGCTTCCCGGCACTGCTGCCTCTTTGTCAAACTCAAGTACCGTCAGAGCGTACACTTTAAAAGTAACTCGCTCCAACGAGTAAAAAGGTCTGCAATCTAGAGCCTGAACGGCTCTAGCTTGGGACTCCGGCATCTGCACCAAAAGAAAATTGTCCTTTGCTGCAGCACCGTCGGTAGTCCCCTTATCACATTTTACAACCCGCCATGTTGCGGTATTTAACGTCGGATTGCATTGCATCAGCCTCTGAAGAACCAGGTCCACGGATCTCGGTGTTCCCGGTATCCACGCACTGGCCTTCACCAGCCTCTGCAGCACCTCCGTTCTGCCGACCGACAGAGCAGGACCCCGCCAAGATTTTAATCCGGGCACGATCCCACCCAACCACTCCGCGGACCGTTGGTTCTCCGCTATTATCGCAAAGACTCCTCCCGTGCAGAAGGACGCGACGAACTTTGGCAGTTGCTCAGGAGGAAGGGCATCTGTCTCCTCCTCCAGGGCGTTCCTGAAGTCTTCAAACTGTCCTGTGGTAAGAAGTATCTCAGGATATTCTGCCGCCGTCACTACCCTTGACAGAGGGTTCGTTCTTTGTGCTACAGTGAGTCCTACACTACACTTTGACTTTTCGGTGCTTTGAGTGTTACTCACTTGTTCCGGCTTATTCTTTTGCCGTTTTTGTGTCGGCAAGTCCTCCGGCGCCGTATCCTTCCCCCTCTTCCCCATAAGGGGCGTTGAGGGAGATCTCCCCGCGTTTTGGGCTCGCATTTCTTGCTTTCTGAGCTTCCGCCTGCGATTTTTCTCCGTATAGCGTCCGCTCGTCCCGCTTTCTCCTTCATTGGTATCCATTGGCATTCCAGTTCCCTGTTTGGGAGTGGACACTGTCGATGGCCCATCAGGATTCATTCTATTAATTGTTTGGTAAGCAGACATCCCACTGGGCAGACATCCGCCTGCTCACCTACATTTGCTCCAACTACTGGTAACACTGAGGGTGCCGCCAGAGAGTTGGTTGAGTTGAGAGTTGGGTTTTCTCTAGAGTTTGTTGATACTTTTGGGCTCGCATCCGAATAGTCCGTTGCTTTTTGGGTAAAGGACATGATCATGGGATTTTTGGGAGTTTAATGTGTTAAGTGTTAAATGTTTATGTCTGTGGCTTCCTACAGGTGCTCCCCCTCGTCATCCGAACAGCCCTCACAAACGTGCAGCGACCCACTTCGGTCCTACTATTGGAAAGCCCCCCACCCGAAGCAGTATGGTCCCATCCGGTCACTATCCGGCACTACTACTCCTGGCGAGATTATACACTGACTGATAGGGCAGCCGGGCTTTGCTAGTTAGGCAGGCCCAGGCCCTGTACTATTCAGCGGCCTAGGAGTGTCTCAACCTAGTTTATCCTAGGGTGCCTCCATGGGTACCCCACCCATCCGCTTGAGCAGTCTTGCTACGAGGAAGAAACACCCTTCGAGAGCCCCAGTTTGAGAAGATGTCTGTGTGCGTGCAAGTGGTTGTTTGTGTCATGTAGCGTGTATAGGTATAGGTGTAATGCTTACTGATAAGACCCCAGTATGACCATACATCACCCGCGCGGAGCATACCCGTTTATAGGGACGTCTTCTTTCACCGGTAAAGCCCGTTCATAGAGCTGCCGCTTTCATGCGCCTGGAAAGAGTCGTTTATAGATCTCCTATTCATACTGTACTGAGGCCCCACCAGCAAGACATGTGTGTGTGTCTGTAAGTGATGTATTGTGTGCTGTTCCGTATTCTGGGCAGGAGCCCTTACATGGAATTCCCTTCCGGGCCAGAAAGGCCACGGTTTTTTAAAGAGTTGCTACTCCTCTATCCCTCTCCAATTACACTGTTTCCAGTGACTTCCGGGCTTGGGACCGGCTTCATAACTCTTCACAACTCTGATATCTAATAGTTATCATCATTTTTGTAAATTTAGATTTTTACTTCTTGTTTTACTGCTGGAAATTAACAATTTATTCTTTAAAGGGAGCCATAGTCCTATACCTATACACATATACTGACATTATTAACTTTTCGTTTTATACACTCAATTTTTGTTTAATCATAATTGTACAAATGTACCCACATTCTATGAAATACATAGTGTTAATGCCGGATGAGGTATGGGGTTTAAATAACAAAATAGATCGACGATTGAAATGAATGACTATAACCACAAAACACTTTAATTGAAAACTATAACAAAGAAATGTAAACCTTATAACGCGTATAACACTAAATCTTCTCCAAGGGTGTTACCCGTAGCTTACCGGAAAAACTGAAACTGAACAAACGCGGAGGCTCCCTTATATAGGGTCCCACGCCAGCACCCCCACCAGTTCGCTGTGGGAGGGTCACGCAGGAACTTGGGGCTCGCCATTGGCTGAACTCGAATACGCGAGCCAATAACAGCCCAGGTATAGAAATACCGCGCCAAAAGTCCGGAATCGTCCGCGTAGGCGGGAATGACACAAACACATAGGATTTTGGTACATTGACCAAATTTGGAAAAGTTACATATTTATTCAATAAAAGGAAAAATTATAATGTCGGTAATACGGCTTCCCCTTAAGTCTTGATAGTAATACAAAATGGAATTAAGGATGCAAGTCTGTTAATAATGCTTATAGGCATGCCCTTAATCTCTTTGAAAATTATTCAGATAAGTCTTTCTTGTAATGATTTCAACATCAGCATAACATTGTTGTATACTCTACCCCATGCAATAATGCCATAGGATGCAATACTATGGAAAAAAGCAAAGTAAATTTGTTGCAATTACTTTTGGTTCATAATTTTTGATAATTGTTTAAAAATAAAAAGTAAATATCTAATTCGTTTTATTATGTAAGCCATATAATAATTTCATCTTAAGGCGATGTGATACCCAAATTACAGGAACCTACCTCTAAAACCCCAAAAATTTTAAAAACTAATGGAATTAAAAATCTGAAAAAATTTACAGATAATGTTGAAAGCAAATAGAATACCGTTACAGAGCGATTTTTTCAAAATAATTAATTTAAAATGAATTATATAGAAATAACCATTCTTTGGTCGGTAATATATAGCTAAAAACAATGCTGCACGGCTGGTCAAAAATCTCGTTGATTTATTGATAAAAAAATTTGAAAAAATTCATAGACTATGTTTAATGTAAATACAACACCGTTACAGAGCGTTTTTTTCGATAAAGTATACTGTTCGCTTAAGAAAAAATAAATAGTGATTCTGTTTTAATGGGTTCACATCTCCTTAAGTGATTATCAATGTATCTAAATACTTTGTAAATCCTACTCTTTTGATAGATTTATTCTTAATATTAATATATAATTTTTTTGAAATAATATCACTGTATATGTAGACACTCTCATTTACATTTAGATATGACATATCTTACGCAAAGCAATGTTCGTTCAATTTTTATAAATTCCACGATTTGACAGAACATAATAATACTGTATCATCAACATACAATAACATCACACAATTACTAGTTACTATATTAGTAGATAAGCTATGGCTCTTCTGGTCTAAACCCCGCCCACTTCCCCTCTCCTTGTGGGGTGGAGATAGCGTCGGGGTTTAGTCCAGAAGCGTCAAAAGTTTTATTGGTCGGTGTGGGGAGCGAGGGGCTGTGAATCTACCCCCACCACTTTTAGTCTAGAAGCATCACGGAGTTCTACGGGGGGAGATGTGAATTTACCCCACAAATTTTTTTAATGTTAGCCTGTGTTTGATTGCACTTGATAGCAATCGTTTGCATCATATTTGAATAAGTATACTCTGTAGACTTCCTTATTTACTTTTTACTATTATTAAATGTTTTGTAGCCCTTTGTTTTACAGCAAGACAATGTGAATACGTTTTCCATTTCGGTGAAGTTGTCTTTTCCTTTTACTCTTTGTTCTCCAAAAGGCGAGGCAGACGAACTACACTGTTGCTTGGACCCATGGTACACCACTTATCGTTACCTCTCCATTTCCTTTGTTTTAATTCTTGATATTTAGCGGTCGAGTTACTTAAATATTTCTCTTTGATATCTAAGTAAGGAAGCAGTTGAAGTATACTGTTGCATAGTCCCATGATGAAATGATGAGTTAATAATTTAATCAGCATTTATATATCTTCCTCTAGATACCGTCAATTTCGTCATGAATGTAAGAACCTGCTTTAATGTTTGCTAATCGTATCTCTTTTTTTAATTTTAAAAGACGTTTATTTGGACGTCTACTTACGGGAAAAACGTAATGTTTGAATTTTCTTGACAAAATCGGAGTATAATATATATATTTGTAAATATTTGAATTAAGTGTGCACTTTAGATATGATTTTTTTTATTAATTAATTTATTTTTAACGCTTTGTTAAAAACTTAGTAATATTAGTGCTACGCTTTAAAAGTGCTGCTTCAATTTTTGAATTGTTATATTGTTCATTTATTTTTAAATTTTGAGTGCTACTCTTAAAAGGTGCTGCTTATATGTATATTTGTAAATATTTGAATTAAGTGTGCACTTTAGATATGATTTTTTTTATTTATTAATTTATTTTTAACGCTTTGTTAAAAACTTAGCAATATTAGCGCTACGCTTTAAAGGTGCTGCTTCAATTTTTGAATTGTTATGTTGCTGATTTATTTTTTTTTACCTCCGGGTCATCTGGGCATTGTCTACTGGTAAGTAGTGTACCACCCTGCTTGAATATGCAAAAAAAATTGTCACTTCCTGAAGACGATGTCCAGGTGGTCAGGGTGACCTCCGGGTCAGCTGGACATCCTCCTTTAATTCCCTCACCTTACCCTATTTTAACCCTTTTTAAAAAACTCAAGTTCATGATAATGAGTCAATAAATGAAAATGCTACTCCTCATTTAAAAAAAAAATTAGATGTTATTGCAGAACTTAAGAGTAAACAAAAGAAAAATAAAAATAATATGTATGATGGTAAAATAGCAAATAATTATTTTAATGAATCTTTAATAATTGAAAATTATTTAGGTACAATGTCTGAAATTTGTAAATATTGCCATGCAAAACATTTTTCATGTGAATACAATAAAAATTAATTATTTTCAAGTTGTTGTCAAATGGGTAAAGTAATGCTACCTGACAATCCTACATGGGTGAAAATCATCTAACGTGAAAATTTGACGTTGTGATATGCAAGAAAACAAAATGAAAAAATTATATATTTTTGGTTTCTCTGGACTAATTACAGTTTCTAGAGTACCTGTTTACAGTGGGCATACAGGATCAGTTGATTTACTCAACGTATTGAAGATTTTTAATTTTTACATTCCAGGGGAATTACATATATTTTGATATATAAAACATAAACATCTTGAATACATCCCTAATACAAAATCTCACGTGAGATCTCCAGTGAGATTTCATGCCAAAATCTCATGTGATATTTCAATTGGAGAGGTGTTTAAATTTGCTAAATAATAAAAAATCAATTTCTCACGTGAGATTTTGTAATAGGGATAGAAAGTTTTAATAAACATATTTTATGGAGTATACATTGAATATAACTATACCTAATTGATAATAACAATAAAAAAAATTAATTAACAAATTCTTCCATTTATAAAATATATGAAATGTTTCCTTATAGTCAATTTAACATAATTTTTATATTTGTAATATAAATTATATATTTTTATTATTTCTTTTAGTAGTGACTTCTTTTATCTTAAATAACAATTTTACTCTTTTTCTGAGTTTTATTTTCGTACGAGATCGACCCAAATTGATAATGTTCACATTGTCTATTCAAATTACATTCGTAACAACTTACTTCATTAAAATTAATTTTTTGGGGCTCACATCTACTCCATTTCCATTGATGGACTCGCATAGTTCCTTTGAATGGAGAAAACAATTGTTAAGAAATAATGTTTATCTTTAGTCAAGACAGTAAAGCATGTAATGATCAGCATCGATTATTTGTTATAAAAGAAATTTGGACAGGGGATGTTACATGACAGGGGAGATTACATAGATTGTTTTTTAAATTTTATTACGTTAACATTCAAAATTTCCACATCGGAATAATACTGTTTTTATGTAGTTACTTTATCTGAAATTTACTCTATGAATTGGTTTTAAAAAATTTATTAGCTTTCCAATTTTATTTGTATGTAATACATATGAATTATGGTATACTTGACCACATATTTTTAATACTTGTGGCCCAGAAGTTATTAGTTATTTTAATCGTTTTTCTATATTTGTATTTGAAAATTCGTCGAAAAATTTGTTAAATGCAATAGAAATTTTTATAAATTTAACACGAACTTTTTGTCGATGTTAACCCTTTTTCGTCGTTTTGAATGTCTTGTACAAGTTTATCTTACCAAATTTTTCTTCGGACTGCAAAATGTTCAATAGAAAACAGTTTCGGAATTTTAATACAAACACTTCGTTCATATAAAGTTTTTATGTAGAATTTGAAGTTTTTCATTTATTACAAAAATACGTGTATTATTGATCAATTACCATTTTTTTAAGCGCTTTTTTATGTTTATCTTAAGAAATTCGTTTCCAATTGCAAAGTATTTCATAGGAAACGTTTCATAGGAAATTAATAGTAACTTAATATTATATCTTAATATTAGAAGTTTAGAAGCAAATTTTGAAAAACTACAAATCTTGATTAAAAGTTTCAAAATCAAACCATATGTGATTGTGTGTACTGAAGTATGGAAATTAGAAAATTATCAGTATTATAATATAATATAGAATATAGAATATATTATAATAATGGAGACATTAACAAAAATGATGGGGTAGTAGTTTATGATAGAAAAAAATGTAACACATGTAAGCGAAACGATAGTTATAGGTAAGCTGAAAATACTAAATACAATAATTACATTAAATAATAACAAACTGCTTGAAATATCCTCATTATATAGGTCTCATGATGTGCATTGTTCAGAATTTAACATAAATTAAAAAAATTACTTAGAACAAAAAAAGAATAAAGCGGTAAATCATATAATAATTGGCGATTTTAATATTAACATACTGGAAAATAATGCTATAAGTACCGATTTTCTAAATAATCTATTTGAAAAAGTTTTTCTTCCAAGTTTCACTAACATCACAAGACCAAAAAACTTAACAACGGAATTAGGCACTTGCATAGATAATATGTTAATAAAGGGTTAACTATAAAAATACCATTAACAGACCATTATCCATTAGTCCTTGAATTACAAAATCAAAATTTAGATCAAATAAAAGTGAAACAAACGAAACAGCTTACTGTTACAATTACAATAAAATATTTAACAACGCGTTACAAATTGAGTGGTCCAAATATAGAAATCTAAGAGATCCTAATAAAATTATTAAAGGAATAATAAAATATATACAATGAAGTTGTGAAAATGCAAAATATAAAAAACTGAAATGGAATAAATCATAAAAAAAACCGAGGAAAGATTGGATACCTAAAGCGATCTTAAATTCATGTAGTAAAAAAGAAAAATTGTACAAAAAACTGAGCAGCCGGAAAATAAAGATCTAGAGGCGCAATACAAAATTTTCGTCAAAACACTTGATAAAGTTATTAAAAAAGCAAAAATTAATTATAACAAAAAAACTATAGAAGAAAAGAAACACGAAACAAAGAAACTATGGAACTGTATATATAATAAAATTGGTAAAAACAAAGGCAAAAATGCTACTAACATAAAACAATTGAAAATGGAAGACAATACTATAATTAAAGAAGAAAGTGAAATAGTAAATACAATGAATAAATATTTTTGCAAACTAGGAGAAACATTAAGCAATAAAATTACAAAGTCAAGTATGAGAAATCTAGAATTAGCTAAAAGCAATCCAAAAATAATCTTCTTAAAAGCTACAAATAAAACAGAAATTTTAAATATAATCAATGATCTAAAACCAAAAAATGGCGGCGTAGACAAGATAAATGCAAAAACTTTAAAAACAATAGCCACTATTGTAGCTGATACTTTAGTTTACGTGTTTAATCTTTGTATAGAAACATCAATATGGCCAGATCAACTTAAATCAGCTGAAGTTATTCTAATATATGAAGCAGAAAAGCAAAATGAAATGGGTAATTACAGACCCAT
This sequence comes from Theocolax elegans, assembly GCA_026168455.1. Lineage (NCBI taxonomy): Eukaryota > Metazoa > Arthropoda > Insecta > Hymenoptera > Cerocephalidae > Theocolax > Theocolax elegans. Next base: position 61,984,595 of record CM047426.1, read on the forward strand.
ATCATTAATATTTAATATCGCCAAAATTTTTGGAAAACTAGTACATATTAGAATCATTGATTTCATAAACATGAGTGAAATAATAAGCGAAAAGCAATTTGGATTCAGCAAACGTAAAGGAACTAAAGATGCACTAAGTCTTATATCTAAAACGATATATGGAAAACTAAATAAAAGTAAAATAATTGCTATTACTTTTCTAGATTTGGCAAAAGCCTTTGACACAATAAGTCACGAAATATTATTAGATAAGTTATATGCATATGGAGTAAGAGGAAAAGCCCACAAATTAATAAAAAGTTACCTTAATGACAGAAAATAAAAGTTACGAATTGGTAACCGCGAAAGTGAATATCAAATAATTAAAACAGGAGTACCGCAAGGAACAATACTTGGGCCTTTACCTTTCATATTATATGTAAATGATTTATTAACTAAAATGCCAGTAAACACAATAATGTCTTATGCTGATGATACTGCTGTTATAGCAACCGGGGAAACATGGAAACAACTGTTTCTACTTGGTTAAGACTAAATAAATTAACTTGAAATGTTCAAAAAACATTGATTCAACAACTGAAATATATAAGCCAATAGAAGCAGTTTTTAATAAGATTGATGAAATGGCTGAAACAAATAACAGAAGAGCTAAAAAAAAGCAACCAGATGAAGCACCAGGTCAGAAGATACTACAAATAGATAATCATAGGATGACTTATGGAGACATTAATTATCTAGGATCAAACAAAGCCATATTTTACTGTAACAGAGGAATAAAAGGAATTCAAAGTTTCACAAACTCTATGTATTCTGAAAAACATCAACCCCCTCACAAAGACGTTGTAGTAATAGACAATATTGTTTTTACATCAATCTGTAAATGTGACTCAGCATTACAACACTGTTACGTAATGCAAATTGCTTTTACTTAAATTTAAAAAGTTCACCTGCGAATTCGCTTGCAGTAATGAGGATTGATAGCTTTAAGGAGATCGATAGGTCAAAGTTAATATATAGCTTAAATTAAGATGCTGAACTTTATTGAAATATTTAACACTATGAGTTGCTTATAAAGATTTGCTAGTGTGACTGAGAAAACGCGTGCGCTTGATTCGGACGCCACGACGAGTCTGCCACGGGAGCAGCCAGGCAGTAGGCCGTACTCTCTCTCCTTCTACTCCCGATCTGACGGAACAGACGCAAGCGACACCGCAGCTACTCGATCCGCCTTGGGCCTTGTGACATTACCGACAGAGAATCGTAGAAGGAGAGGAATAAACCAGGAATAGTGGCGATACTTCGCGTTGAAAGAAATACATGCTTTTAAATAATATATTCAAAAACAAACACAGAACAATGTTTCCACACTACAGAGTAACCTGTGCAGTTGGACTTACTTGTCTTGCAAAAAGCATTGAAAAAATAATATTTGCCAGAAACAAAAATGCATCAACAGAAACGTATACAACAGCGAGATCAATGCTAGTAAGGTATTGGTAAAATAAGACCTTCGAAAAAATTTACAAAAAATAAATTTTATTTTTCTTATAATAAATTAAATCTACAATATAGAATCTAAGAAGAAGTGCAATATAATCTTATCAAAAAAATAGAAAGTAAAAATAAAATCCAACAATACAAATAATAGAATAATTATAAGTATTTAAACAAATTCTCTAAAACAAGGCTGTTGTCATTGTTAATAGATAGATTATCTTCTTATCTTATTATAATTAAAATTTTTCCTCAAAAGTGTCCGACGTCCGGCGTCCGACATTCACTATTGGGCGTCCTTCTATTATGTTTTATATATACGTATATGTATAAGGGTAAGTGTGTTGCGGTGAAGAGGTCAGGGTGAGGGTGATTTTCCTGTAGACGACGTCCGGATGACCTGGAGGTCACCCTGACCACCTGGACATCGTCTCCAGGAAGTGACAATATTTTTTACTATTTTAAGCAGAATGGCATGTAGACTTTCCTGTATACGACGTTTGGATGACCTGGAGGTTACCCTGACCACCTGGACATCGTCTCCAGGAAATGGCATTTTTTTTACTAATTCAAGCAGAATGGCATGTAGACTTTCCTGTAGACGTCGTTCGGATGACCTGAAGGTCACCCTGACCATCTGGACATCGTCTCCAGGAAGTGACATTTTTTTTTACTAATTCAAACAGAATGGCATGTAGACTTTCCTGTAGACGACGTCCGGATGACCTGGAGGTCACCCTGACGACCTGGACATCGTCTTCAGGAAGTGACAGTATTTTTTGCAAATATAAGCGGACTGGCATGCAGACTTTTCTGTGGATGATGTCCGGCCGACCTGGAGAAGTGACAATACTTTCTGTAAATTCAAGTAGATAATAATAAAATGTCATCCAAGCCGTCGTTGACTATGAATAATCAATAATTAATTTAATTAAGTTAATAAGTAAATTAATAATAATGGAGAATTTCAGAAAACGTACATTCGAAATAATTTTTAATGTTTGATTTAAATTATTTGTACAAAAAATAGTTTGTGATAAATTAAAAAAAAACAGTTTTCATTAATTGTAAATTTTAACGTATTTAAGTAGTGCAAAAATCTAACGAATCTAACCAAGAAAAATCTAACCATGTCGTAATTAATACTTTCAGTACGGGCAATGTATTAGGAATTTTCACCTTATTCGTAAATTAAAATAACTTGTTTTAATATATATATATATATATATATATATATATATATATATATATATTTCAAATATATAGTAACGTACCCTGCTGGAATGAGAATCTCAGAACTAGATAATTAATAGATTAAGCACAACCTCAAAATATTAAATAGAATGTTTTGTCCGTAAGTGTACTTGAAATTCCGCAAAATTTGGCTTATTTGATTGTTTAATTAAATACTAATGATAATTTAATGGTGTTTCCGTTTTTAATCCTGCAGTTTTATAGACTCGTTCAAATTATCAAATTTTTAATTTTATTTTCCGAATCTACTTGATGTATCCTTTAAATAGGTAAGAAATAGGTAGTGATTTTGTTACAATTTTTGGAAACTGGACCTTTTTATAATCGGTTAAAACAACGTGTAAACTAACATTGTAGTATTTTGAATCTAGAAAATCAGCGAAAAATATAGAAAAGAGCGTTTCATTTAACAGTGGTTACTACCTAAGAAAAGTAGCTACAAAATGCTTTAAACAAGTTAATATCCTATCTTTTACTTATTGTTAATTTTGAAATTTATAGCACGGTATATTAAAAGGTTTTCGCAACTTCTATATAATCTGACAATAACAAATTTTTTTCATAAAAGCGTGAAAAAGTAGGAAATAATATTTATGAATTGTAATTTTAAGAAACAAATTTACAGCCCATGTTGTAGTGAAGGTTTTAATTATGTTGTTTTAAGGGGATGTCGTGCTTAGAAAATGGTCATTTTGTATCATTTTTTATAAACAAACAAATGAATTTTTGAAAAAATCCTGAACGTCAGGCCCTTAGGCACGTTTTCAACAATGTACCCACATTTTTCCAGATTTTTATATCGATAATTACATTATGATGTTTGTGTTAAAAAATTATGCTTTTTTTGACTTCTAATTTCCGACCAAAAATTGATTATTCAATTATTATTAATACTGATGAGAAAAATTTAAAATACATTTTTCAAATCAGTCATTGATAGTTACAAATGCCAAAGGAGAAATACTTAATATAAATGAAAATAATTTATGTGAGAATGCAATAGTATATACGACAAATATAGTGTTTTCTGAAGTGTTGATAAATAAAAAAAATTAATTTTTTATATTAAATATTAATTTACCAAAAATATTAACATTATATAATTTTTTAAAAAATTTTAAATTAATAAGTTTTCTGCAATAAACAACATCTTTTATACAACAAAAATTAAAATAAATTATTTTTTAAAATAATTAATTGTCTGTATGAAGCGACATTTGATATATAACATTATTTACGAAATAAACAAATTTAAAAATTAATGATATGTCTGCATCAAGCGACATTTTTTTTATATAAAATTATTTACCGAAAAAACAAATTTTAAAATTCATAAATTATCTGAATCCAGCGACATTTGATATATAACATTATATACGAAATAATCAAACTTTAGAATTAATAAATTGTCTGAATCCAGCGACATTTGATATATAACATTATTTACGGAATAAACAAATTTAAAAATTAATGATTTGTCTGCATCAAGCGACATTTTTTTTATATAAAATTATTTACCGAAAAAACAAATTTTAAAATTCATAAATTTTCTGAATCCAGCGACATTTGATATATAACATTATTTACCAAATAAACAAATTTTAGAATTAATAAATTGTCTGAATCCAGCGACATTTGATATATAACATTTTTTACGAAATAAACAAATTTTAAAACAAATGAACTGTCTGCGTCAAGCGACATTTGTTATATGACATTAAAAAAGAAACAAAGCAATTTAAAAACTAATGAATTGTCTGCATCAAGCGACAATTGTTATATAACATTAAAATATGTATATAATATGTATGTATATATTATATAAAATACATAAAATATACAAAATTATGTATATAACATTCGCAAGCTGTTACAATGTAACAATTTTCATCCTACAGAGCAATTTCAATCTTATTAAAAACCTCTTCTATTGACCTAAACGTCCTTCTTCTTCTGTTTCTTGTAAAAATATTTTTGTATTTTACATTATTCTGTTGTATAACATACGATAAACCTATTAATTATTTTTTTTATTTTTAATGCAGCCATATTTTGAACTTAATATTTTATAAATTTAGAAACATTTATATAATTGAAAATAAGTTATTTTTAAATGTATAATATTTACGATGATTATATATTTATATTTTTTAAATTTATAATATTTTTTTGCCATTTTTTCAGCAATTGAACATTTGTTTGATAAAAATATATTCATGCAAAATATTTTAGATTTTAATGTGTATGAAAATTACGTTCATAATATGACAGTCTCAAGCCTGTAGATGCAAAGAGAAAATAGAACTAATAAATTTTTATAATAATATTGTAATCAACAGAATTTGTACTATTGTATATTTATTGAATAGAAGTCCGTAGCCTGAGCGAAGCGAAGGTGCAAATAAGACAAGTTTAAATAAGTTTATACAATTAAATTGTAAACATTAATAGTTACAATTGAACGTAGCCCTAGTGGAAATAGTTCGGTATTTTTTCAATGTGTGCAGTAAAGTGGGTCGGTGTTTATCAAATCTGTAATAGTTGAAACATTTTTCCAACTTTAACAAAGTTTGGCCTATATTTGTACATAGAGTGGTATACTTTAACTCATTTTAGACAATTATTTTTGAGTAATAAATGTTAGTAAAGTTTCCGAAATGTTTCTAAAGTTGCGAATAGTAAACCAAACACCTTGCTAAAACTGAAAAAATTATGGAAATATTATAGTTTTATTTAGTTTTTTACTATAATGATCGGTCCACACTTGGCGTATTTTGAAGTATTTTCGTTTAAAATATTGAGAAAATAAAATTTATAAAACATTTATAAAATGAATATCGTAATGAACAAAATTTAAAAAACTGTAAAATAATAATTGTATAATTTCTAGAATGTAAAAAATTGTACAAAATATTTTGGTAACTACTCTAAATATTATAGTAAATGGCATGGTAAATATTATACTAACCGAGGGAGCGGTAGCGACTGAGGTAGAACGGCTAGTATAATTATTAATACTTAAATAATATATAGAAATGTTAAAAGTTTGGTTATGGGAGTCAGATAGACCTCTATAATCAATATAAGTGTGAATGAATGGGTTTTGTGATGATGCGATACATGTCTGGAAGTCCGATGTGGAATGGTAGCGTCAAGAAACCAATTATGAATGAATGAAAAAGGATGAATGATAGTATGGTTGGAAGCTATTGCTGTGATATCACAGCGAAGCTAACCAACATTGTTTTATAGTTTTAAGATTATAATCCGGACCTACGAACAGGTAATTATATTTCTCTCTGTAGGATTCGAGGAATTGTAGTGGGTTATTGGTATAAGATAATTACTGCACTGTAACCACCTGCGAATGTTGTGGGCAAGATTTTGTATATTTTATGTATTTTATATATGATGTATGTGGAATCTATGTAACTCTGGATATAAATAAATAAATAAATAAATAAATAAATAAATAAATAAATATTAAATCATACCAGAATCTATGAAATCCTTATTATCTTTTAAAATTTGTTTAACTTCGGCTACTCTTGATTTAGTTGCCAATTGTATAATTGTTGTTGCAAAAATTGGCCAATTAATCTGTAGAGCCTTACTCATATTTTGCGCCTGGTTCTGTGTTATTAAATTTTTTTCTACGTGCGATTGTACAATGTTTGGAAATCTAATTCAAGCTGAAAAGTTAACAGAAAATTAGGTTGAAATAGAAATAAACTGAAAAATTGAATATTGTAAAGATTATATTTTTTACCAATATTATGCCGTATGGATGTCCTAAGCAAGGGAAACTTCGAAAATACGTACATAACTGCGCTACTTTATTCGACTTTTCTTTTGTTGCAAGTAATTTTTTACGCTCTTTAAAAGTTTCGTCCCATTTGAGCGTTATATCGCTAGCTTTGTATGTCTCTCTGTTGTCTTAATCGGTTAAACACAGAATACTGGAATCATCTGAAAAGTAAATTTTAATATGATTTTTAAAAAGGATTATATATAATTATTTTATTTTACCTAATATTTTGTATGAAACTTCTACGTCAGGGATGCTTTCGACCTTCCGCTTCTTTTTTATGTGCAAAATACTAGCTTTTCGCAACTCGTTCCTTGCCGACTTATAGTAGTTATAAAGGGCACCACTAGCCCCAGTGCAGTTACCTTCTGTTTCTTCTTCTTCTTCCTCTTCCTCTTCTGTTCCAATATTTTTTTTTAAGAAAAATAAGGAACATAAAATAATTCTCCAGGCTCCGTAGGAAAAAGCTCCGCGATTAAATCGCGATAGTGCAGAAAATCTACTTTTTATTCTAATAAAACTAAAATAAAAAAATTAACATTTTTTTTAGCAAAAATAAGATCTGATGTGTAATAATTAAATTAAAATATAATATTAAGAAAGAGAGATAAAAGAAATGGATTAGAGACCCGGTTGAAAAAGCCCCATAGAATCTTATAGAAATATTATAACTTCTATAAGATAACTTACAGAAATTCTATACGTTTTTATCCTTGCAAGCAATTTATACATTTCTGTAAGAAAAAATTACATAGAAAAAAAATTAAAAATAAGTTTATAAGAATGTATCATATTATACATATAAAGAGTTTATCAAAGTTTATAAGAATATTGTTTTATATTATTTTATATTACATTTATTATTCGTCTTTTGTACCTTTTTATGTGACATTTAAGATAAATAAACTTTATAAGAATTTATAAGATTAAAATGATAAAAACATTATGCAATTCTATAAGGAATTTCTAATAATTCAACGTATCGTGATTTATTCGAAAATCTGTATAAAATATTTATAATTTTCTATCAGAATTACCAATTAAGAAAACGAATGTATTTTTATAAGTAATAATTTATACCATATTTATCAGTTTTAATGAGACATGTACGATAAAGGATTAATTTTTTTTTATGTATAAATTTCATTACTCTATACGTATCTATAATAAAACCAGGGTGCAGATACCACATAAAAACGTATAAAATTACTAGTTTATAGTAATTTATGTGAAGAAAAATATACGAAAACTTTTTTTGTCTAAATGTAAAATGCATCATCTTACGGTATTTTATACGAAAAATCACATAACGGTATCAAAATATTAATTGTTATATTTTATAGGTTTATATACTTTTAATCGTGTAAAATAAATTGTTACAATTTACAAATTTATTATTTTCTATACGAATTTCACAATGATTTTCTTGTATGAAACTCTATAAGTTTAGACTCATAAAAATTGTATACGATTCTATCCTATAAAATTATATCATGAATTGATTAATATTTTTTATGAGGATTGTTGGAGAATAACATGTATAGGTCTCTATAGTTAATATCTTATAAGGTATGTATACATTTCTATAAGAGATAAATTGTCGCAATTAACAAATTTATTATTTTCTATACGAATTTCACAATGATTTGCTTGTATTAAACTCTATAAGATTAGACTCATAAAAATTGTACACGATTCTATTCTGTAAAATTGTATCATGAATTGATTAATATTTTTTTATGAGGATTGTTGCAGAATAACATGTATAGGTCTCTATAGTTAATATCTTATAAGGTATGTATACATTTCTATAAGAGACAAATTGTCGCAATAACAAATTTATCTTTTTCTATACGAATTTCACAATGATTTGCTTGTATGAAACTCTATAAGTTTAGACTCATAAAAATTGTATGTCAATCCGATTAATGAATTTAATTTTTATTAACATAATTTACCTTTTCCAGTAATCATTAGATACTAAAATGACACAAATTTAACAGTTAAAAAATATGTGAAATACATAAAAAATGTATGTTTTATGTTTTATTTATATTATAATTGGTATCTTTATGACATTTAAATGTTAATTACATTAAATGCGGCCATAAATTTTTTATTTTTTTATAGTTATTATTTAATTTTTAAATCACACTCTATAACACTGCTTATTGTTTTAATTATAGCTTTAATGTTTCCTGTCGAATGTCTTCGGTAAAATTGACCTAACCCTTTTTAAATAAAGTTATGATTTTTCAATTTCACTCTTTTTAATTCTTTTTTTTTTTGGATCATAAAATGTATTTAAATCGTTTCGTCCATAAACAAAAATGCATAAAATTTATCCTATAATTTTTGTACTTTATTATCGTATAGTCAAAAATTTTAATTTCAATGTAAATACATGAACAAATTGCCAATTTTGTTCATTTTTCTCTACTTTTACTGTTTTCACAAAGAAATCTAAATTCTTTACTCTCTGAAAATAAAATACAAAAAATATAAGTTAAAACTATAACTATTTCATGCACTTTTGTTCATGGTCAAAACAATCTCAATACATTTTACGATATGCAAAAAAAAAATTAATTTAAACTAAATAGCGACATTTTCTGCATTTTTTTGTATTCAAAAATTGATCCTTTTTTTGAAAAAAAAACATCCAAATCTTTAATATATGAAAAAATCAGCGTAGTTATTAGGACATGTTAAATATTAAATAATGTCTATAAAAATAGAAAACAAAATTTTGGCCGTCTAAGAGCTAAAATAATAAATTAAAATTATAAAGCAATTTATGTTTCCGGTTTTTAATTCATCATTTTTGATTATGATTTTTAAGAATTTTCAATTATTTAAATGAGTACGATTTTTAAGTGAAAAATGGCGACTTTTTTTATAAAAATTTCCAAAACAGTATTGCTTTATTATAATAAAAACAATTATTTTTATAATTAATATTTCTACAATTAACAATTAATATTTTTATAAATAACAGCATAAAAATTCATGTAACTTAAAAATAATAAGTAATATAGAATTAATTTTTGTTCTAAACGATGTACCCAAATTTTTCCAGATATTTAAATCGATAATTAAGTTATGATGTTTGAGTTAAAATTTTATGCCTTTTTAACTAATAATTACCGACCAAAAATTGTTTTTTTTCAATTATTATTAATAAAAACGGTTTTAATCTACCCGTATTTAATTCAATTTTTATTTTGACAGATACCTATAATTTGAGTCTACTGACATCCCGTTAAAATTAATTTTTTGCATAAATGCATAGAAAATGCGAATATATTAAAATGCATATGTATATTAAATGTATATTTAAATATATGTTTTTAATTATTAAATTTATCCTGGTAATAATCCTATTAATTTGAAATTTTCGAATTCGAATATTTCGAAAATGCGCGCTTCTATAAACTCTGCAGTAAAGTCACGGATCAGTGTAGCTGACTTCAGTACTACTGCTAGAGCAAGAGCGAAGAGAGAATAAAAGAGAATCAAGAATCCATATCCGCGGCGACCGTCGGTGCATGCTTATGGTGGCGGTTATTGATAGCAACAAAGTTTGTTTGCCAATCGCCAGATTTACTATTTCTCCAGTTAAGGTTAAAAATAATGGTAAGTATATTCAATAAAATACTTTATTCAGTATATTTTTACATTTCGTTAATTATATATATCTTATTTTAATAAACAATTTTTTTCAGACACTGCATAACCTACAAACCACGTGGCGTTTATACTGCAAATACCAATGATGCATTATTTCACGGGATTCAATTTGCAATAGGTACCATTTAATATAACGTTTACGTCATTCTTCCTTCTGCACGTATAGTAAGTACTTATGAAAATCTAATGTAGTTTAAAGAATTTGTACCCCATGCAAAATTGGCTTAGATTTCGTCTAATTTGTGATAAAGAAAATATATAAAGAACTTTTCAAATATGTAGATAAAAAGTACTTAATTAATTTCCTTGTAGCCAAATTGGATTCAGTTCAAACTCTAGATTTCAAATTTATATACATATGCATAGAAAATGCTTTCATTTCATTCAACTTGTCGACTGAAAAGAGATTCACATATTAAGTTTAGAAAAATTTGATTATATTATGTGTATTACATATACATGACTCAATTGATAGTTACGTGGAGAAGTGGAGCATCTGCGACAAAAAATGTAATTATTGCTTTCAAAATGTTAGGACAGTAAAAAATCATCTATGTTAAGAACAAAATGCGAAAATTGTCCAGGGAGAAAATCGTTGACTGATACATGGAGATCAGTTCAAACTCTACATTTCATGTTTATATGCATACACATAGAAAATGTTTTCTAAATTTATTAATTAATTATTTTTAATAAATTAAATAATATATAAAAAAAATTTAATTAATTAGTTTTGTCAATTTATTAATTATTAATTAAAGTTATTATATGAAATAATTAATAAATTATAGCACGTAAATAATTATGATAAATGTATGAAATTGAAGGAGTTAAAATCAACTGGTTACATTGCTTCCTACTTTACCGAGACAACAAGCCTGTCTGCCTGAGTATTTTCGGTAGTCTGCTTCTATTCTATTTTGCGTATAAGTAGGTTAGAAGTTTATATTTACTATCAAGACTACAAGTGAGTTATCATCATTTTATTATGGAAAAAGAAGAAAGAAACACTAGTGCAGACTACTTGCATGTAATTATTATTTGCTCCGTCACAGAGCGCATTAGCGCTGCGGCGGCAATTTTAAATTTTGTGTACTCCCTAGTAGAAAAAAAGCAGTGAAACTGCTAAGCGGACTAACCTCCAATTAAAATCAGCTGGCCAGTGTCGAAGTTGAAGCACTGCTTGAGAATCGATATGAATCGAAAGTAATATGATTTGTAAACATTACCTACAAAATATTCACGAAATCATTTTTTTGTTCTAAAAGTTTAATCCATTAAGTCCCAACTGAACGTTTTCTTTCTGCAATTTTCGAGGGTGTATTTTCTGCTAAAATAAGTTATAAAAAATTCCTCAACAAGCAAATTTAATGTAAAATTAACTGAAGTTTCAGAATTTTCCATGAGATTTTTGAAAAAATGAAACCGCGAAGAGCTGTACACGATTTTTTCCAAAAAAAACATGGATTTAAGAATTCCTGTTGTGAGTAAAGAAATCGCGTCCTCGAAACTTGAACTTTAAAATTCGTTTATTATAATCATGAATATAAAAAATTTTTAAAATCCTCTTTTTCAAAATATTTATTAATTTTTTATACAAAAATGACAGACTTTTCGAAAAATGTTGCTGAATAAAGAGTTCGTAGAACTGATCAGAGCATACAGTGGAACTTTTCGACAACGTTTTAACGACCTACAATTTTTTAAAATTTTGGGATTTTGAAAAATTGTAAATGTTGTCAAAACATTCTGAAAAAAAAATCCACCGTATTCTTTGATCAATTCTAAGAACTGTTTGTTCAGCAATATTTATTCGAAAAGCCTCACATTTTCCTACCAATAATCCCTGAATATTTCGGTGATTTTTGCGTATTTAAGCCGCCATTTTGGATGTTTCCACCAATATGTCCATGATTATAATGAATGAATTAGCATTTTTTATCATTTGCAATTTAAAGTCAATCACGGTTATTCGCGAGTTCTCATAAAAGCCTATGTATAAGAAGCCAACTTTTTCACGTAAATCTTTTAAATTTTCTCGGTAAAAAATATTGAAAAAATTTGTTACGTTAGTCAGGATAAAAAATTTGTGTTACCAAAATATAGTTGAAATAATTGATTGTTAAGAATGTAGATTTTGAATCATGTTTGTTATTTACAAACGGATCAAATGTTGAATATAACAAATTAATAAATAAATACTATTTGAATTTCTATTTACGTCAATTAATTAGTATTTTAAGCGCTTAAATTTACAAAAATAGAGAAGCATAAGTAGAATTTACTGCAAATTTTTAGAAAAAATAATAATTATCTATTTTAACTCTAAAAAGCAGACCATTCTAAATGGAAACTATTTAAACTTATCTTTCTTTTCATTATTAATTTAAATTTGTATCTCTTAAAGCTGGTAACATTATTTGCATTATCAACTGCATATAATTAATAATTTCAATTATTTTCTTACTTACAGGAATATTTGAACACTATTTAAGATCCGAAAAACAATGCAACGATGTTGAAATCGCAATAGAGACAAAACAGGTTGGGTCATACATCGCATCCAAAATTCAGGGTATCACTTCAAGGTTAGCGAAACAAAAGAGGAACCTAAATACTAATAAATCTAAAGAGCAACATTACAGTAATGTGAGAAAAGATGATGCCGGAAAAACTGATGATGAACAAGATCATGTCGAAGACAGTTGTTATGAACATGATGTTGTCGGAAAAGATGATGATGAACACGATGATGTCGAACAAGATGATGATAAACAAGATGATGCTGAAAAAGATGATGATAAACAAGATGATGTCGAAAACGATGATGATGAACAAGATCATGTCGAAGACAGTTGTTATGAACAAGATGTTGTCGGAAAAGATGATGATGAACACGATGATGTCGAACAAGATGATGATAAACAAGATGATGCTGAAAAAGATGATGATAAACAAGATGATGTCGAAAACGATGATGATGAACAAGATGATGTCGAAAACGATGATGATGAACAAGATGATGTCGAAAACGATGATGATAAACAAGATGAACTCGAACAAGAAAATGGCAAACAAGTTGATCTCGAACAAAATGATGATAAACGAGTTGATCTCGAACAAGATGATGACAAACAACTTGATCTCGAACAAAATGATGACAAAGTAGATAATGACGAAGAAAGTGATATCGATAAAATAGTTAGTGAAAAAGATTTTAATGAAGACGATGGCCAGGAATATGATACAGAAATAAATTCTGATGAAGAAGATGATAAATCTTAGTTTTAAAAACTTTAGTTATTATAAAGTATTAATTACTACTAAAGGAATTATAGAAAAATTATAATAGAATTTTACCAGTATTGCTACAAATTAAGGTATACCAAAATCATGTATACCATCTCAGGTCTTCTGTGAATATTGTTGCGTTTAGTACAATGCTCTGTACAATTATTATGTAAATGTATAAAAAGATTGGTTTTGGATATTTAAATTTTAAATTGAATATTTATGCAAAGGAAGATGCATCCGCGCGTACGTAGTGCACATACCATTGCACTTACATATTTATTCCTACACAAAAATTGTAGGTTAAAGTATTTACTAAGATATTTCATTGTTTACTACAGCTTATAATAATTAGATTAAGTAGTTAATTTTTGATTTCCGAAACTTATAAAATATAATAATGAAAACAGTATTACAAACACTTGTCATACAAGATTAAACTACAAAACGTACCAAATTAATATTTAAAGATTTATGTTTGAGTTTTATAAAGATTATTTTAAACTTTGGATTACAAAGTTGTTTGATTTGACTATCACATTAGTAGCTCGTACACATATACCTGTAAGCGTTTCCCACTTATACAAATATATATACTTATAATTACATAAAACGACTTTATTTCTTATATTCCTAGCTATTCAAATGATTTCTCTACGTATATGCTCAAAATTTATAAAAAATGTTAGTTTAATACATTTATACTAAAATTAAAAGGTATCAATAATATTGACTTTAGCGCATATAAAATTCTGATGAGTCTTTGTCTAGCATTTTAGAGCGTTAAAAATCGATAAATATAACAACGTTGTATAAAAATGCCCAAACGGTATACTTGATAACTTAATAAATCCGATAAGCAAGTATTAGGATAAAAATGATCATATATGTTATATCATATGCAATTTACAATTTAAAAAACATCTGCTTCTGTACATTTCAATACGTACAAATTTCATAAAAACCTATAAGAAGTACTGGGTAATTAGTGGAGCTGATTTGTAAATCCCGATAAACTAGTTCCTATAAGCTATACTTGATATCTTATAAAATTCCATAAGCACACATTAGACCAAACATTGTTCCCGTATAGAAAATCATAAAATTGATCAAATATGTCTTATATTGTATACGATTTACGATATAAAAACCAATTGCTTTAGCACAGTTCAGTACGTACAAATCTCATAAAAACCTATAAGAAGTACTGGGTAATTAGTGGAGCTGATTTGTAAATCCCGATAAACTAGTATAAAAATTCCTATAAGCTATACTTGATATCTTATAAAATTCCATAAGCACACATTAGACCAAACATTGTTCCCATATAGAAAATTATAAAATTGATCAAATATGTCTTATATTGTATACGGTTTACGATATAAAAATCGATTACTTTAAAACAGTTCAATAGTACAAATCTCATAAAAACCTATAAGAAGTAGTGGGTAATTAGTGGAGCTGATTTGTAAATCGCGTATAAAAATGTATAAAAACTTTGTAATATTTTATGTGCATGATCCTATATGAATTGATAAAACGTAATTAGACGTACATTCGTAATTGATTATAAGATTGTATAGAATAAAATTTTTTATTTATTTATTATTCAGTATAAAAAATGGTAAACTCTTTGTTAATCTTATTAGTATAGAAACATATAGGTAAATTATTTAAAATAAATTTCAATATGATATATCCTATAAAATTTTATAATATATTTTATTTATTCATTTTCTCCAGATAAATTTTATAAAATCTTATAGAATTTTTATTTCAACGTTTTTCCATTTTTAACGATTGTGCCGTTTCTTATAAAATCTTATAGAAAAAATAATTCACATAGAAACTTATAAACATTGTATTAGATTTAGCATATAAAATTTTATAAAAATATTAAATCTCTATACGAAGTAACTGATAACTTTTTATAAATCATATTTTGTATAATTTTTTATAGGATATCTAGGGTGCAGATACCACATAAAATATTATTGAATATTTTTTTTATAAGTTTTTATGGGGCTTTTTCAACCGGGGACTCATTTGTATCATGCGGATAGGTAAATTAATTATATTATAGAATATATTTTGATGTTACATATTGACTCGAACAAACTATATCAAGTTAGAGTCTTTAAAACCATCAATACCATGTGAAATATATATATAATATTGATTAATCATTCTATCGCACAATACATACTTGTCACTAATGTATTCCTTACTTTAATTTCAGAAGTTATTGAACAAATAATTATTTAAGTGGTGATCTTTAAAGAATCAATTCAGCGCGTGAGGCTTATTTGTTTTACATTTAAAAACAAGTATCTTTCTTTAATTTCAATCTTTGAAATTTACAATTTATAAAGTAAAACATTAAATCTGCAATTAAATTCTAAAAGAAAAGTAGGAAGTGGATTAGTGACTCATTTGTACCAAGCGGATAGATAAATTAATGAATATTGAATATATTTTCATGTTATATATTATAACGGTAAACGAGTTACCGAGAGAGTATAGGGAAGGATGCGCGCGCAGGAACGCGCGAGTATCGTGCGCGAGAGTAACAAAGGTATCAGGTTTGCGCGCGCATGGCGAAAACAACGTGGTGTGAAAGCCGGAGAAACCTTTTTAGATAGTTAAAAGGACAAAAAGTGTCGGTGTTTTGTGTGTGGGTGTGAGGTATTTCTCCCCACCAACCTCCACGTCAGCGTGTGGAGTAGCACGTCCCGCCGTACGAAAAGGAAGGAAGACAGGAGTCGGCAGCTGTCCCGACCAAATAGATTCCAGTAACTAAAAATTTTTTTCTGTATTCTGAAAAACATTTGCAATGTGTACCCAAAATGAATTATTATTTATATATATTGTAATGATCAATTTATCGATGCTGCTTGGTCGAGTCTACAAATGTATATTTATACACTTATACTACGATGATAAGTATAATTATCATGGAAGGGATAGTCGCTCAAGCATGACCGCTTGTCGAGGCTCAAGTCAGAAGACTAGCTAAGATTGGCTCTCTCGATTTTGGGCAAACAAGGAGATAACAACATATCCTTGGTACCCGAGGTACACCTTTAATAATTAAATAATTGTATATATATATATATATATATATATATATATATATATATCTCCATTTGAGCAATGAGCAAGGCATCATGGATATAATACCCGATCACATCTACAACATTGCCATTACGGTTAATCAATAATTGAGTATATAAATAAATAATTGAAATCGTATAAATCGATTGTCTCATAAGAATAATCAGAAGAAAAAGAAGCCTAAGAAGAAGAAGAAGGAGAAGAAAAGACCTTGACAGACGGACGAAAGTATGAGTGAGTGTGAATTTGTATGTAAGTAGTTTGTAAGAGAAATATAAACAGATTTCGATTTCTAGTTGTAATTTATTCACTTGATTTAGTTTGAACCCAACGAAATAAAATTTAATTATTTATTTATTTATGTAGTATAATTATTATAATTTGACAATAAAACAATATTATAATATATATATATATATATATATATATATATATATATATATATTATAATATTGAGATCACTATGAAGTACACATCATTTCTAAAATGAGCATCGACGTGTTCGGACGTAAACTCGGTAGGATTGAACGTAGTCGAGGTCCACCTGGTATTGGATACAAAATTACATTGAACGGTCAATTCGACGTTGAAAATAAAAAATTATGTAATGTTGCGTCATTTACTGGAAGAAACGATGAAGTAAATTTATATACATTACAGCAGATGGTTAACTCAGAGATTAAAAATATAACAGAGTTATAACTAAACTGCCAGATATAGTCAATAATTTTGATGCAATGATAGAGTCACATCGTGACGAAATTGATGCAATGGGAAAATATTTTAGAATTGAAGTATATGCTGGATAAATAATGGAATATAACAAACAAATAATGGTTAAAGAACTTCACAAACCAGCCTGACGTAATTATGCTCGACGAAAATTTAAAATTTTTGATCAGAATGAAACCTGGCAAGCTGATTTCGTAGGAATGATACTTTACGCTAAAGCGAATAAAGGCTATAGATATTTGCTTAGAGTGATTGATGAAAACTGGAGATGATGTGAGTGCAGCTATGAAGAGTATATTGACAAAAATCTAGGAATGAGTTCTACAATATAAAATTTCAGAATCTTATGCAGAAGTACAACATCAATCTGTACTTCACCTGCAGCAATCTCAAAGCATCAATCTGTGAACGATTTAACCGCACTTGATTTGAAAAATGCTATGTGGAAATAATTTAGTCTACGTGGAAACTACAAGTGGTTAGACAACTTACCTGAATTATGAACAGCTTATAACAATTATAACAATAAAACTATTGGTATAAATCCTAAAGATTAGCTATTAATAGAAAGTTTAGCGTTAATAACAACGTTCAAGTGAGTCATGTGAAACAAATGTTTGAGAAAGGATTTACACCAAATTGGTCTACTGAAGTTTTCACAGTATCGAAAGTAGCAATTACAAATTCAACAACTTATCATCTGCATGATTATCGGGACCAACCCATTGCTGGAGGATTCTATGATGAGAATTGCAGATAGTGCATTATTCTGCCGTTTATCTCGTGGAAACAGTTCTCAAGAAACGTAGCAATCAAGTCTTTGTTGAGTGGCTTGGATTTGTCAACTCACACAATAGTTCGATTAATAAAACTAGTTTATAAAATAAAATATTATTAACCTATTTTGCATTTAAAAGTGTTAATTAATCAATGTATTGTGTATTCTTATTTAAATTATTATTTAATTATCAAACTAGAATCTAATAGGTTTATTTAAAAATTAAATAAAATACTTCAATTGAGAATGAATTGGCTGATAGTAATATCTATTATAACTAAGCATCAGTATGTAAACAAATCATATCATTTTCTCTCTCCTATATTTACAACATGTTTACTTGTTTGAAAATTCAAGGTTGTATCCACCTTTATAGGTTATAAAGACCTGCATTTTATACAGCATTTGAGATATTTTGATAATACTTCCGATCTTTTAATAGACTGTTTTAAATCTTTTGAGGTAGAAATACATCACAGTTTTCATCCAGTTCAGCAACAACTTTTATACCGTACTTGGTAGTGACTTCTTTTAGTTTCGTTATCAATACATGCGGCCTCTTTCCAGTATCAACAATCTTTTTGGTGGGGAGATATCCTCCGCGAGCGACAGCATCGAGATCAATGAAATCCATCTGTAATAAATAAGAAAATAATTAATTAATTAACTAGCAACAAATACCTCGGTCGCTAACGCTCCCTCGGTCGATTTAAACTTTTGATTTATTTTGTTGTATCAATATTAATTATTAGGAAAACATTTAAACTATATGAAGTTATAAAGTTATTAGATTTAATTTTTCATTTTCAAAGTTTAGATAAATATAATATATTAATACTAAGTAATAATAATCTTACTTATTTGTTAACATTTATTATTGTCTATTTTTTAATGCACATAATTACAATAATAATTGGATTTTATTATTCTTCAATTAAAACACTCTTTGATTTTATATTATTATTATTATTCTTATGGCGTTGTCCAACCTTATTTCCTTTGTAATTATTATATGTGAAAAAATAAATAAAATTACAATTTATGATACATGGTCCATGCGGTAACCAAAATACAAAATCTCCATGCATGGAAAATAATAAATGTACTAAAAATTTTCCTAAATCATTTAGAGATACAACAACTTTTCAAAAAACTGGATATCCGTTGTATAAAAGATCTAATAATGGAACAAAAATAGTATATAATGAATACAAAAATAAAAGAACTGCTGATAATAGATATGTAGTTCCTTACAATCCTTATTTATTATTAAAATTTAATTGTCATATAAATGTTGAAGTATGTTCTACTATTCAATGCATTAAATATTTATTTAAATACTGTTATAAAGGACATGATTGTGCTTTCGTAAAAATATCTAATAATAATATTGAAAAAACTAACGATGAGCTTACCGAAATAAGTGACTCAATAAATACAAATGAATACAATTACAATGAAATTAAACAATATTTAAATACAAGATATATTAGTCCTCCAGAAGCAATGTTTCCATTATTAGAATATCCATTACATGAATTATCTCATTTTATATACAGATTAGCTGTACACAATGAAAATGAACAGAATATATATTTTAAAGAAGGTTATGAAGAAGAAGCAATTAATAAAAATATAGAAACTACTTTAACTGCTTGGTTTCAATTAAATAAAGAAGACAGTGAAGCGCAAAAATACTTATATTCAGAAATACCACAATATTATACATTTGATGAAAAAAATAAAAAATGGAATATTAGAAAAAAATTTAAAAAACCAATATTAAGTAGAATGTATTTAGTTAATCCTAAAAAACGAGAACGATACTTTTTAAGTTGTAGATTAGGTATTGTATCGATAATTGATGAACACACTGCATTGTTTACATTACATTGCAACGTTTCGATGGAAATTCTCCATCCTCTTCAGGCATTACCTTTATTACACATATTTTACATTAGATTAGAATAACAAGATTGAATATAAATATATTATAATTATTACATTGGTAACTTACTACACGTCAATATTCATTAAAAATTATAAAAATTCTTTCGTAGTATCTCTGAATCGTTGCACTATGAATTAAAGACAAAGTATAATAAATACATATTCTCGAAGATAAGTATTGCACAGAAGTTAAGGTTATATAGCCAACATTTACCTCTCCTTTATGTGATTTACACATTATTATAAAAATAGAAATCAATAAAATAAAATGAATAAATAAATAAACAATAAATAAATAAATAAATAAATAATTGGAACAAAACACAACGTATTTAACACAAAGAAAAAGCAAAAGCAGTCAGGTAAACACGAATGAAAACATGACAGACGGTTATTATATGAGTCATTTAAATCTTATTGACATGCGCAATTATGTACAATTATTAGATAAGCGCGCGAAATATTATAATACGGCGCAAAAATTCAAAATTTGTAATTGTATATTATAAGTGTAAATTCATGATAGGGAAATTAATACATGATAATACTTTTAATATTTAATTAATACATTATTTTTACTTAAAAATTTTTTTTACCAAAACTCAAATCACTCATAATACAATTAATCTGCGGCTATTGTAACCTGACTAGAAATTAGTTAAGAACTAAAGAAGAAATAAATATTAGCTATCTATAATTTACTTTCATTTTATTAACAATATCATTATAGTGATGACTAAGATTTCTAACATCTTCCTTTACATTTATAGGATTATTTTCTAATTTAATATGAAGCATTTCAGATATAATTCTTTTTCTCCAATTGCATTCCTTATCAACAATTTTTACATTTTCAAAATCAAAAGAATGATTATAATCACTAATATGATCATTAATTACATATTGATTGTTTGATTTCTTTGTATTAGATATATGTTCCTTTATTCTACATTTTACCTGTCGTTTAGTTTCTCCAATATATGTCGAATTACAATCTTTACACTTTATTCTATACACTACGTTAGTTTCGGAGTCTCTGGAATTTTTATCTTTTCCTCTCACAATGATACTGTTAAAGTTATTAGGAATTTTTGGTACTACTCTAATATTGTTATATTTCAAAGAACTTTTGGTTTTTTCATAAAAATCAGGTATATAAGGAATACAAAGTGTTGTTATGTAATTTTTATTATTATTAATACAATTGTTAGTACTTTTTTCTTCATTATGTCTTATTGTTTCCAACCTCTTTCGTATATTATTATGAATAAAATCTCTAGGATAATTATTTATTTTTAAGAATTCTTTAACTATTTCAATATTGGATTCATGGAATTTGTTATGTGCTAAAAGTATAGCTTTGTCAACTAAAGTAAAAATCATAGCCCTTTTTTGAGCTGTTGTGTGATTGGACTCAAAATTTAAAAATCTACCAGAAAACGTATTTTTTCTGTACCAATTAGTAATTATTTTATTATTCTCAGTTACAATTAACGACACTTCTAAAAAATTAATACTTCTATTTTTCTCCTTTCCACAAGTGAATACTAATCTTTGGTGATAATTATTAAATGTTTTTAATACTAATTCTAATTTATTTTCTGGAATACACATAATGGTATCATCTACATATCTGTAGTAAAAAACTGGTTTAAAGTCTAATTTATCTAAACATTCTTCTTCTAAATCACTCATAACTAAATTTGCAAAAGTTGGACTAACTGGACTTCCCATTGGAGAACCGAAAGTTTGTTGATAATATTTATTATTCCATTGAAAAAAAGTATTATTCATTAAAAAGTTAACGATACAGATTAATTCATCCAGTGGAATATTATATTTCGTTAAAATTAAGTGGTATCTTTTTTCTATGCTCTTTATAACTAAATCTAAAGGAATATTAGTAAAAAGAGAAACTACATCTAGGGAAACTAAAATATATTGATCAGGTATGTCACAGTTTTTAATTTTATCAATTAAATCTTTACTATTTTTGACAAAAGATTTTGCATTATTAACACTATTTGTAATAATTTTATCAATAAATTTAGATAATATATACGTAGGACTACCTATACTCGATACGATTGGTCTTAGTGGAATATCAGGTTTATGTATTTTAGGTAGTCCGTAAATTTTTGGTAATGTCGTGTCCGTCTGTGTAAGAGAATTATTATGATATTTTTTACCAAAAAATTCCAAATTATTCAACTTTTGCAAATTTAGTTATGAGTGATTTAGAAGAAGAATGTTTAGATAAATTAGACTTTAAACCAGTTTTTTACTACAGATATGTAGATGATGATAAAGGAGAGGTAAATGTTGGCTATATAACCTTAACTTCTGTGCAATACTTATCTTCGAGAATATGTATTTATTATACTTTGTCTTTAATTCATAGTGCAACGATTCAGAGATACTACGAAAGAATTTTTATAATTTTTAATGAATATTGACGTGTAGTAAGTTACCAATGTAATAATTATAATATATTTATATTCAATCTTGTTATTCTAATCTAATGTAAAATATGTGTAATAAAGGTAATGCCTGAAGAGGATGGAGAATTTCCATCGAAACGTTGCAATGTAATGTAAACAATACAGTGTGTTCATCAATTATCGATACAATACCTAATCTACAATTTCAACTGCGTGGACGACATTAATATAACTAAAGATACTTTTTAAGATTACTATTATTACATATTAGAGGTGCATACAGTTTTGAATATTTACGTACGGTTGACAATATTGTCCATCCAACTTTCTACGATGCTGCCAAAGCAAAACAACTTATAAGTGAAGATGAAGAATGGGATCGATGTTTAGAAGAAGCTTCAGCAACTAACTTTCCTAAAGCTTTATGTCAATTATTTGCGTTTATTTGTATATTCCACAATCCAATAAATGCATCATTTTTATATCACAAATATAAAACGAACTTTTATCCTCCAAATGTTGAGCAATCGATAGGTGAAAATCAATCATTAATAATTATAAATAATATTTTATTAAGTGATGGATTTAATATAACCGACTTTAAATTGCCATTAATTAATGATGAATTAGAATATCATACATATGATAAAGATGAAATAAATAGTACAATTACAGATGCGCAAACTGAAATTGATTCATTAACTTCAAACCAACGAGATATATTTAATATTGTAATTAACTTTTTGAACAATAAAACAAACAAAAATTGTTTTTTTATAGATGGACCTGGTGGATCTGGAAAAAGTTATTTACTTAATACTATAATTAAGTATCTTAATTATAACAAAATTTCCTGTTTAGCAGTAGCTTGGACAGGTATTGCCGCAAATTTATTAATTAATGGTAAAACAGTACACACAACTTTTAAATTACCTATAAATATTGATGATTGCACTACAAGTAATATAAAAATAAATTCAAATTATGCAAATAAATTGAAAGAAGTAAAAGTAATAATTAGGGATGAAATTTCTATGACTTCAAAATTTGCATTTGAATCAGTTGAACGTTTATTAAGAGACGTCGATAATAAACATAAAATTTTGGAGGTAAATTAATGTTACTTTCAGGAGATTTTCGACAAACTTTACCAATTGTTCGACACGGTAATAGAACAGAAATTTTAGAAAATACTGTAAAATACAGTAAATTATGGACATCTTTTGAATACATTACTTTAAGTGAAAATTTACGAGTTATTAATGAAGATGATAGTGATAATTTGAAACAGTGGTTACTTGATGTAGGTAATGGAATTCATTTTAATAATTATGAAGAAGAAAATGAATTAACTGAGATTCCTAAAAACATTATACTTAACTCTGATGACATAATCACGGAAATATTTGGAGATAAGATATCAATTGATGATCCAGGACTAAGTAGTAAAATAATTTTAGCAGCAACAAATAATGATGTATTAGATTTAAATAATAACATTTTAATGCGAATGGAAGGACCCTCATTTGAATATTTTAGAATTGATACAGCTGAAGATGACAACAAAAATAATTTAAATACTACATTGCCAACTGAATTTTTAAATTCATTAACACCAAATGGACTTTCACCTCATAAATTAAATTTAAAAATTGGTGCCATTATAATTCTTTTACGAAATTTAAATTTAAATGAAGGCCTATGCAATGGAACAAGATTAAAAATTACAAAATTAATGAAATACATAATCGAAGCGGAAATTTTTTCAGGAATTAATATAAATAAAAAGATATTAATACCCAGAATAACATTGTCACCATTAAAAGGGGAAATACCATTCAATATGTCAAGAAAACAATTTCCTATAAGATTGGGATTCGCAATAACTATTAATAAGTCGCAAGGTCAATCATACAATAAAGTTGGAATATACTTACCTTTTCCAGTATTTAGCCATGTCCAATTATATGTAGCATTATCAAGAGTAAAATCAAAATCAAATTTAAAATTATATTTATCAAAAAATTCTATTCAAATACCAAAAAAAAATTGTAAAAAAATTTACACTAAAAAGATTGTATTTAAAGAAATTTTGCAATAAATAAAAATTTTAACAACAAACAAATATAGTACACAGGAAATAAATATAAACAAAATTTTTAAAACAATAATATCTAATTTTTTAAATACAAAATTTTTACCTTTAAAGAATAGCGCTCAAAATTTTAAAATAAATCAACAACAACAATTCAAAAATTGAAGCAGCACCTTTAAAGCGTAGCGCTAATATTGCTAAGCTTTTAAGAAAGCGTTAAAAATAAATCAGTTAATAAAAAAAATCATATCTAAAGTATACACTTAATTTAAATATTTATAAATATACATATAAATATACATAAAAACAGTATTATTCCGATGTGGAAATTTTGAATGTTAACGTAATAAAATTTAAAAAACAATCTATGTAATCTCCCCTGGCATGTAACATCCCCTGTCCAAATTTCTTTTATAACAAATAATCGATGCTGATCATTACATGCTTTACTGTTTTGACTAAAAATAAACATTATATCTTAACAATTGTTTTCTCCATTCAAAGGAACTATGTATGTGTGAATGTAATTTGAATAGACAATGTGAACATTATCAATTAGGGTCGATCTCGTACGAAAATAAAACTCATGTTATGACCCGGCTTATCAAGACGGTGTCAGGCGCGAGTAGTTCACCTTAACATTAAATTATTTTTGTTTTAATGTGAAACTACTGTCAGCTCCAGAGCCTCTTAGTTCTTATAAGTCACGATTATCATGTGTCACGTAACGTTTCTATATCACGCGTCACGTAACGTTTCTATATCACGCGTCACGTAACGTTTCTATATCACGCGTCACGTAACGTTTCTATACCATGCGTCACGTAACGTTTCTATATCACGCGTCGCGTAACGTTTCTATATCACGCGTCACGTAACGTTTCTATACCATGCGTCACGTAACGTTTCTATACCATGCGTCACGTAACGTTTCTATATCACGCGTCACGTAACGTTTCTATATCACGCGTCACGTAACGATTCTATATCACGCGTCACGTAACGTTTGTCACAGATGGTAGATGGTGTTGTAGTTACGCGTGACGCCACGCTGGTCATGCAACATATAACTAGGTTCTCCTGACGTTATATGTAACGTTACTCAAAATTGTTAAGTAAATTTGCAAACGTCACGTGTGACGGTCTAATAGGCGTAACTTTATTAAGTCGACGATTCTGTACTTACGTGTAGATGATGTGTCACGTTATCCGGCGTTAATACTTCTTGATGAAGATATTGTGTTTGTCGGTTTCTTTGGGTTTATTTAATGAAATTGAGATATATTTTGTGTTTATTTGATTGTTTATTTAATCTTTTTATTTTAACATAAGATTAAAACTACACGAATAGTCTTCGTGGCCAAATTCGAGTTTTATTTTCTCTTAATACAATTATAAGTTTTTATATATTTTTCTAGAGACCTTGGTGAATCTCTGTTAGAAAAATATTTCGCGAATGAATTTATACAAATCTAACTACTCGTTTAGAAACCTTGGTGAATCTCTAAATTGAAGTAGCCTCCAAATGATCTATATATCTTATATCGCGATTAGCTTAAAAGGGCAAGCATGGGGACGATCCCTTATATTTCAAGCTTTTATATACTTTTAAATTCTGTATATGAATTTCACAATATACTTACGCCGGAATCTAAAACGGCGGGCACTTCGCTCACTGTTACAACGAGTCTCACGAGATTCAAGAACAAGACTGAAGACTAAAGGCATTATATGGTGAGTTCGCGGGTTTATAAAGACTCGAAAGAAAGATGGACTCGTGAATGTTCTAGAACCATATGAGAGTCGCGGGCCAATCAGTGATGAACGCGATTCAGATTCGGCGTAGGTGGGAGTAGTTAATAATTGTCAAATCGGCATGTTCGCAGGTCAGCGACCGACATCACTGCGTGTAACGACTGATTGAGCAAAATTTGTAAATTTATTTAAAGGCTTTATGGGTTAAGTTTTACGAGTGCATATATATATCAGAATAAAATCAAAATTATTAAAAATGAATATTTGTAATAATGTAGACGTCTATGTGGGACGTCACATCTCCCCCCTTTGTTAATTCTGTCGTCCTCGACAGAAGAGTGGGTTAAGGGTGTCGTAATGTCACGCTTTGTGATGTTTGTCTCTAACGTTTAAAGTTGTGACTTAGTCGTTTAAGTAACGCTTCGCGTGACGGTGAAATGTTACAAATTATAAGTTTTATTTTAAAATTTTGGCAACAGAGGTTTTAAGATACGCATGACCGTAATGATCTGTTGCGAAAATTTTGTACATAGGTTCGGAACATGTGATTAATGTTATTAATAATTATGAAATATACATATAGTAAATTGTTACTAATAATATAGTTCTAGTGGCTCAACTATTACTGATAATATTTGCATTGTTGTAACAAGTATGTAGCGCTAGTTCAAATATAATACGATTGTTAATTTAAATAAATAACTATTGAGTCAGGCAACTAATAATTTTATAAATTTAATAAAATCTATGTGAAATGTAAAATGTTCTAAATATTTTTACTAAATTTGATTGTTAGTTCGATGAAATTAGAATTATTTTCGTGTTTAAATAATAATTTAAGAATGACATATATATATAGATATACTGTAACACGGGGATTCGTGTTATCTTGTAACGATAATTTATATAGGATTGATTTATTAATTTAAACAAATGACTATTAAATATCATTTATAATAATTTAAACTAACTCATCTATTAGTTATTTTATTAAAATTTTAAATGTTTAAGCAATTTTTAGCATTTATTGATTTTTCTGAAAATAGGAAAATTAATGATAAATTTATTAAAATCTATGTGAAATGTTAAAGGTTCTAAATATTTTTACTAAATTTGATTGTTTGTTCGATCAAATTAGGATAATTTTTATGTTTAAATAATAATTTAAGAATGACATATATATATAGATATACTATAACACGGGAATTCGTGTTATCTTGTAACGGTAATTTATATAGGATTAATTTATTAATTTAAACAAATGACTATTAAATATTATTTATAATAATTTAAACTAACTCATCTATTAGTTAATTTATTAAAATTTTAAATGTTTAAGCAATTTTTAGTATTTATTGATTTTTCTGAAAATAGGAAAATTAATGATAAATTTATTAAAATCTATGTGAAATGTTAAAGGTTCTAAATATTTTTACTAAATTTGATTGTTTGTTCGATCAAATTAGGATAATTTTTATGTTTAAATAATAATTTAAGAATGACATATATATATAGATATACTATAACACGGGGATTCGTGTTATCTTGTAACGGTAATTTATATAGGATTAATTTATTAATTTACACAAATGACTATTAAATATCATTTATAATAATTTAAACTAACTCATCTATTAGTTATTTTA
The DNA here is from genome assembly GCA_026168455.1 of Theocolax elegans. Lineage (NCBI taxonomy): Eukaryota > Metazoa > Arthropoda > Insecta > Hymenoptera > Cerocephalidae > Theocolax > Theocolax elegans. The sequence continues at coordinate 62,012,643 of CM047426.1, forward strand.
TTAAAATTTTAAATGTTTAAGCAATTTTTAGTATTTATTGATTTTTCTGAAAATAGGAAAATTAATGATAAATTTATTAAAATCTATGTGAAATGTTAAAGGTTCTAAATATTTTTACTAAATTTGATTGTTTGTTCGATCAAATTAGGATAATTTTTATGTTTAAATAATAATTTAAGAATGACATATATATATAGATATACTATAACACGGGGATTCGTGTTATCTTGTAACGATAATTTATATAGGATTAATTTATTAATTTAAATAAATGACTATTAAATATTATTTATAATAATTTAAACTAACTCATCTATTAGTTATTTTATTAAAAATTTTAAGGTTTTAAGCAATTTTTAGCATTTATTGATTTTTCTGAAAATAGTAAAATTAATGATAAATTTATTAAAATCTATGTGAAATGTAAAAGGTTCTAAATATTTTTGTTAAATTTGATTGTGAATTTATATTGAATTATTAATTTACATGTTTTAACTAAGTTTTGTTTCGTATTTTAAAAATGAACATGAAGAAGTGTAGAAGAAAGGAATTTCTGCTGATCTATGATTTTCGGCAACGTTCGGAGTTTGGTGGGCAAGCGGGTGTGGCTATTGTATTAGTATGAAATTGTATTCGCGCTTAGTATCACGGTTCTCGGGTGTTAGTAATAATGTCGCACGACGATATTTATAATATTTTAAAATTAATAGAAGAATTAATTTCGCATCGGTTTCGTGATTTTAATACGGTATTACGCGAGGAGTTCCGTGAACATCGTCGAGATACTTTAAGTGAATTTCGTGAATTACAGAGGGATTTTTGCTGCTACTTGGTAAATATACATACATATATATATATATATATATATATATATATATATACGCATATTCACACATACATACACACACATACTCGTGCACGGAGAAAATGAATGGTTGAATTAACGAAAATAGTTGTTATAGTAACGAATTTAGTGGTTACTGAAAAATAACAAACTTTTGTTGCTAAATGTACAAACCATCAGTTGCTGGATACATTATTAGTGTATAGCTACTTTTATAATAAAATTTATATACTAATTTTGAAAACAAATTAAATGCAACAATTCAAAATGTAGTAGTTGACAAAAGATTTTTTTTTCAAAATAAATGTTACTTAAAACTGATAATATATAGATAAAACTGATAAATTGTTGCTAAGTTTACAATTCGCAGTAAATTGTTGTAACAATAACAATGAATTATGTTACATGAACAAAAAAAAAATTTTGTTTGGGAAAAAAAAAATTTTCTTTTAGCGATACGTTCACTGCTAACATAATTATAAGATTATGCTGTTCACCGTGTAATAAGCGGAATCAAATTTTTCGCTAAGAATATAAAAATAATCGTTACGACTAAGTAGCAAATCAACATTGCTGAATTTACTACTTTATTTCTCTCTGTGCACATACATACATATACACATACACGCATATACACATATACATATAATGGTTTTAACTGAGTTATTTTTATTTAGGGCACTTTTGGAGGTGAGAGAAATTGTTGTCGAAGATTGTTAAGAGGGTGTGAAGGGAGTTCGCTCAGTACATTTAAAGATGCTGAGACGCAGGTGGATTTTAATTATGATACTGTGTTAACTGGAGATGCGGAAACCCAAGTCAATTTGATGGATAAGGAGGTGATATACTGTGATGCTGGGATACAAGTGAATTTAAACCGGTGTAATTTATTATATTCTTCGGACAACCAATCCACTAGAGAATCTGGGAAGAAAATGATTCCTGTTATAGTTTTGGATGATGATGGGGATGATATTGAGATTTCTCCGGATATTATTATGGATGGCCCGAAAATAGAGAGTGTTATTCGCAACGAAGAAATATCGATAGAGAGTAATGTTAATGAGTGGAGTATAGAATCGAAGGAAGTTAACACCAAACAAGCGATTCCTTCTTATACGGCGGGTTTATTAGCAACTGTACAGCGACGAAAGGAAATAGTTGATAAGATTCTGTGTATCAAAGATGATATTAATGAAGAGAAATTTCAGCCTATAGTTGAAATAGAGAAATTAGGAGAAGGAGGATTTCAAAATTTGGATAAAGGAGAGAAAAGGACTGGTAGTAAAGGAAAGGGTAAGAAGAGGCCCAAAGAGAAGGAACAGCAAGTAGTGGAAAATGATTCAATAATAGACGAAGAGAAAAAAAAGAAGCGGAAAGAGTTAGCCCGGTTAAGGCAAAAGAAGTATAGAGAAAAGGAGAAATTGGATAGACAGGTTTCTCTTAACAAGAAAGTGTCACTGGGTGGTAATGCCGATTGTAATTCGGACGAGACGATGAAGAGGGCAGTGTCTTTAGGTTTAAGGAGGCCTCAGCTACATACTTCGAGATTTGGTTCGCCTTGCTGTACGAAGTGTAATTTGGAAGTTTGTGATGACGGTGGGGTATGGAAAGCTTGTGCGCGGTGTAGAATGGGTAGAGTGTGCTTATCATGTATAGGGGAAGGGACTTATTTTTGTGAAATGTGCAAAAGTGAAGGATTCTTAGTTCAGTGAATTGTAAAAAAAAAAAATTTTTTTTATGTAAGTTAATCATACTATGTTTATTTTCATTAGTCTTGTAAGATTTGATTGTAGTGAAATTTAATAAATGTGGGTTCATTCAATTAAGAAGTAATTCTTGTTTATTTTGTAGTTTTAATAGATATTAATATTTGAATTATAAATAAATTATTTATTAGTTATGTCATTTCTAAGGGACGGTTAGGCCATCGGAGGGGTGACGCTAGGGATAATTGTGATTGATTTAAGGGAGATATGCTTAATGAGGCTGTGTCTTGGTATTGATTCCGTTGGTTACTTACAAGGTTATATAATTCTATTTCTTGACAGGGTGACTGCGTTGAAGCGGAATTAGGAGTAGGTTGGTTAGTGGGAATAGGTAAGTATTGTCGCTGTTCCTGAGTTAATGGTGAATTTTGAGTGAGATTTTCTTTGATACGAGTTTCAATAGATGGCTTCTTATTTTTATGTTTGATTAAAGAAGGTACTTTGCAAATACACGATTTACAACAACGTGTATATAGGAAATAAAATGCAAATATTATCAGTAAATTAAGAAATAAACCTGATGCGATGTATGTATTAGTACGACGTTGTAACTTTCGTTGCCGTGAAACTTCTAGGAACTGATTTTCCAATTGTGATAGGGTTACTTCATCCGTTGATTCAGCCCAGTTGTTGAGGGTAGTTGATATGTCTTCGTGATCGTAAGTTTTTTCAGAGTTGATTGTAATTTTCGGTTTTATATCGAATATTATCTGTGTCAGGTTGAAGGAAATTTTCGGATCGTAGAGAAATGTTTCATTTATGTTGATAGTGTTCACGCCATATAATATTGTTTTTGTAGTGTAGGCGGTACATCTGCCATTTATTGTTAATATGCCTGTTTCATTTAATGTGACATCTGTATTGATATGGTCATCACAGATGAGTCGAAGATGTATAGGGTTTGGTGTTGAGTATAGCCATTCATCCGTGGATTTTAATTTTAACCAGTATGGTTGGTTAGTGCGTTTTAGCATGATGTCACAAGTTTGTAATGCTTGGTGTGATGGATTGTTGAATAGAGCATATTCACAGGGTGAGTTATCATCCCTTTCTGAGATGGGTATGTGTGGGTGACACAGATACTTATTGGCATATTTAGCACAAGTGGACAGAAACGCTTCATCAGTAAGAAAATAATTTTGTAGATGATGTGTGACGAATAAGAAAGCGTGACGAGGATTCACTTTTGCGTAACCCGTCACGTTATTAAACAATTTGCTGTGGACCAGAACTGGGTGTAGTTTGTATATTGAAAATTTCGTATGATCCACCAGTGGGAAGACGAGAGTCACAATAAGTCGACCTTTATGCGTGGTGACGCTTGTTTTTGACATCGAAAACAAAGTTTCGGGTGTGATTTTCTGTTTATCCCATGGTAGAACGTGATCTGCTCGATAGCTATTTATATCTGACAATAGATGTTGTAGTTGATCGTGAGTTATTAATAGTGGATGCAAGTGTCCTCTTGAAGTTTCTTCAATAGCGTTAAGCATGGTATGATACGAATCTTTACAAATTTGTAATGACTGTTGGAACTCTATTACCCAGATGCTTATAGACTCTTGAAAAATGGTTAAGTTTTCTCGGGCGGATAAAGTGTTAATTTTATCGCTTAACCCGGAGACTTCAGAAAATATCTTTGCAGTTCGATTCTCACTCATCTGAATTTCTTTGTGTATGATTTCCAAATTTGATTTGACTATGTGAGTTTGTTGTGCCATCAAGGATGATATGTTCGTTTGTCTTTCATAAAGTGTATTTAATTCGTTATTGATCTGCTCTTGGTCATCTGCATCCATGGTACCAAAAAGTGTTTTGCTGACCCAACCTACAAATTCTAGAGGCGCTCCTCTTTTTGAGATAGTGCGGGTGGGTTTTCCTTGAACGTTTGATAAGGGCACCGTGAAATATTTTAAAATATCGTCAATATTCTGTTGTAAATTGTGCAGTTGTTGTGTAAATTTTGCCATGGGTATTAAGTTTGAACAGTCATTACCTAAGTGTGTCTGACATTTCAGGTAACTTTCTTTTAGTTGTTTTTCTTTCATTTCGATGGCGTTTGACGTGACCTTACATTCTAAAGATATAGAGATCCGCCATTGATTTCTAATTAAACTAGATTCTCCTATGTATTCGTAATAAAGTCCAGGATTGTTGGTTAATTTTGTAATTTTTAATTTCGTCGAATCTCCCAAAATTCCTATTTGCCATGTAGTGGTCAGAATTACTGCTGTTACTACTCTGATATTGTTGATCATCATGAAAATATTAACCTTGAATTCTTTTTCCTGTAACAAACTAAAAGGGTTTCTCTGAAATTTATTGGTTTATTGAGTGTTTAATAATATCTTCTTTTTAGTTTATTCTTATGTTTTAATAGTTGTTTGCCATTTGAGGATTCTACTAATACGTTATTGTTATCATTCATTTCTTTGACGATGAAGTCTCCATTATAGTATCTATCTAATTTTCCTTTTCTGGGTTCCTTTAAAACATAAACCGGCATTCCTATTTCTAAGTGCTGTTCTTTTATGTCTCGATCATAGTACTTTTTACTTTTATATTTGGCTTTGATTATGTTATCTCTAGCGGTTTCTTTGATATCATTTAAGCAGTGTACTAAGTCCTTTATGTATGAGTTATATGTTTCTAGGTTAAACTCGTCAGGCAGGCATGTGGGTGATCTGGCTAATTTACCGTACACGATTTCATACGGTGTGAATCCGGTAGCAGCGTGCACCGAGGTGTTATACTCATGTATAGCGAAAGGAACCACTTGATCCCAATCTGTTTTATTCTTAGCTTTATTTCTAATGAAATCGTTGAGCATCATGTGACTTCGCTCCAAAGAACCATTACTTTGAGGATAGTAGGCTGTTGTGGTTACTAGATTTATGCCAAAGATACTAGCCAGATCTTCTAGTATTTTATTTCTAAAACTTCGTCCTCTATCACTTAGGATGATTTTAGGTACTCCATACTGTGCGATAAAGTGTTTTGCTATTGCATTAGCAATAGTAATGGCTTTAATGTTTGGCACTGGTACTGCGACGCAATATTTAGAAAGTAGGCACTGCATTGTGAGGACGTGGAGATTTCCTGATGTTGTCATTGGGAATGGACCCACGGTGTCTACAGCTATTTTTTCAAATACTTCCGTTGGCGTGTCAGTGATAACCATTGGTTCTTTAGTCTTTACTCTAGTTAATTTTTGTTCCTGGCATATCGGACATTTCCTGACGTAATCTTCTATGTCTCTTTTTATGCCTTCCCAGTAATATCGTTCTCGAACTCTACGGTATGTTTTAAAGATGCCTCTATGTCCTCCGAACAGACTATTGTGACATTCTTCTAGTATGATTTTTCTTTGTTCTGGTGGTGGCGTTATACATACGCCGCGGCAAAGCGTTACGGTTACGTTTATGCTGCTTAAGGTATCCAACATTAACTTGAGCAGTTCTCCTCTCGGTAGGATATCAGTGGGTTCTCCCTTTCTGGAGATTCTGAAAGATCTAATATTTTTTTCTTGTAATTTATATACTAAGGTCTGAAAGCATGTTTTCAAATTATTCGGTGTAACTTGGTCGTTTTCGGTTCGTGTTATAACTAAACTAAAGATGTAGCGTTTTCTGTTGGGTGTTACAATTACTTCTCCAATCTGTGGATTATGTTTTAACAAGTCTTCTTTATTTATAATATTTAAATCTAATAATAATTTGTTGTTTAAAGTTGACAGTTCTAGGTTAGATGAGATGAAGTGTAAAATATTATCTTTTAAATATGTCAAACTTTCCCTGGTATTGATGAAGTTAATATTTTTATTTTTATAAGGAATACCAAACGTTAGTGGTATTTGCGAATTTGTGGTAAATGGTTGTGTTGGTGTTACTGATTTATGCGTCACTTCAGCTTGTGTCATATTCTTCTTACTTTCACTTGGGTTTCTTGATACAGAATACGCTGTGGTTTCTTTTCTTGGGTCTGTAGTAACGCTGTGTGATGTTTTAGGAGTGTTACATAGTGGCGTGTTTTCTTGCATTTCAATTTCTGAATCCGTTTCTTCTTCGCTTTCTTCTTGGTGTATAGTTGATAATTTGTGCCAAGTATTTATTGCAGGAGTTTCCTTGTTAAATGGTGTTGAACGAGCTTTAGGACCTTTTATTGGCGACTTCTTCGTGATATTTGTTAAGCTAGGTGTAACTTGACTTATTCTTTCTCTTCTGGATGTTTCTAGCCATTCTTCTATTACCTTTGGTGGCACAGGTATTTTTTTAGAAACTCCTGAGGTCTTTGGTGACGGTGACAGTGATTTAGCGTATCTATGGATAGGAGTGAAGGCGGGACCTTGTCCGCCTTCCCAATCTAATTCGTAACCGTCTGAGATATCAAAATCTTCTGGATTTTCTGGGGATTCTATCTCTTTATTTTCTTCTTTGTTAGTTTGATCTTGAGTTTTGGTTATGATTGAGTCCATCCAGAAATATGAATCTTTTAATTCGTCTAAAAATTTTTGCGTTTCGCCTGGTTGGAAATTGCTTGGTTGTATCTCTTCTTCTAAGTCTGTTTCCGACTCTTCTTCAGTGTTTTCTTTTTCTTGATAGAAGTTAGATCTGCGAGTGGATTGAAACTTCGGATTGAGTATTTCGTCTTCGTCGGAAGTATCGGAGTCATCGACAGTTCCTTGAAAAGTTTTAGGTAACACGATTGAACTATCCTAATCTGGAGGTTTGTACGTAAATATAGGACTGATAACACCAGTAACGTCTTCGTTACGCGTTACATCTTCTATTTCGCTGTCTCCAGTAATGTGTTCCTGTTCCGACTCTATTATTGTTTTAGTGTGACCAAAGCTGGTTTCTGAAGGCGGGTTTATTAGACTAGGCAAGAAAGATTTCTCTCTCAGTGGGATTGGTGGAGCACTTACTTCTGACTCATGTCCATTGTCTATATTTGTCGTTAAAGAGGACATAGATGATGTATTTTCCTGGACTGAAGACGGAACCTCGTTGTTTATCTTTTCCTGCTGCGTTTGTTTCCTACATCTTAGCCTTTTTCCTATGGTACTAGCTTCTAGTACAGCTTGTCCTTGTTCTATGTCTTTTATTTGGTGTAAAGGAGCATTTGTAGATCCTTTCTTTCTCCCTCGAGTAGTCAAGACAGGCGGGGTTTGAGCCTTATTTGGATCGTCACGTATTAGGTTTCTCTGTGCTATTGTTTGTCTAGCTAGAGAAGATTTCGTTTGTTTAGGAATAGAGATTGGTAGAGCTTGAGCCTCCGATGTTTCTTCTAATTGAGGTACGTTGCGTGACAAAGCGTCAGCGTTAGCATTTTGTTTTCCTGGCTTATATCGAAACGTATAGTGATAGCCTCTGAGTCTCGCTCTCCAGCGATTTAGTCTACTCATTGGATCTTTGATTGAATCAATCCATGTTAGGGGTTCATGATCTCCTATGACAGTAAAATGTCTTCCCCAAAGATAATGCCTAAAATATTCTATTGCTGCTATTATAGCTAAACACTCTTTTTCAGTGGTAGAATAGTTTCTTTCATGTTTGTTTAATGACCGTGACATATATGCTACAGGTCGATCTTGCCCAAGTTCACCTTGACTAAGTACTGCTCCTATGGCATAATTAGAAGCATCAGTTGTTAAAATGAATGGATTGTTAAAATCAGCATTTATTAATACGGGAGATTCACATAGAGCCTTTTTCAATATTTCAAAAGATTCTTGGTGACTATCTGTCCATACGAAAGATGTTCCTTTCTTTAGTAAATCGTTTAAAGGCTTAGCTTTCAGGGAGAAATCCTTAATGAACTTTCTATAATAGCCTGCAAATCCCAAAAATTGTCTAATGTTGGAGACTGTCTTTGGAACTGGATAATTTTCTACGGATTTAATTTTTCCAGGGTCGGGTTTCACTCCGTATTGCGAAATCATATGGCCTAAGTACTTGACTTCTGGTGTTAAAAATTCGCACTTTTCGGTTTGTAGTCGCAAACCAGCGGAAAATAGTCTTTCACAAACTTTAAATACTTTATCCTTATGTTCTTCTAATGTATCGGCAAATATAATGATGTCATCGAGGTATACGAATATTTCTATGCCTTGTAATCCTAACATCACGTGGTCCATAAGTCTTTGAAAAGTTCTCGGGGCATTCTTGAGCCCGAAAGGCATCTTCACGAATTCGTAGTGTCCGTAAGGAGTACTGAACGCTGTTTTAGGGTAGTCTGATGGTTCCACTTCTATTTGATGAAAACCGTTGGCGAGGTCCATCACGCTAAAATACTTAGAAAAATTCATCGTTTCCAGAATTTCACTAATTTGAGGTAGTGGGTATGAATCGTCAATGGTCTTATTATTAAGTTTTCGATAGTCTATCACTAATCTATAACGTTTTGAGCCATCTTTAGCACTCTTTTTAGGAACTATCCAAAGTGGTGAGTTCCAGGGTGAAGCAGAAGGTTGAATTACTCCATCTTCTAACATTCTGGAAATTTGTTTCCTCACTTCCAAGTGTAAAGTTGGAGGGTAACGATATTGTTTAGTGTTTTCAGGTTTTTCATCGGTGGTTATTATTTTGTGTTTAGTGTAATGTGTAGTTGATGGACGATCGTTTTCTAGTTGGAAGAGATATGGATATAAGTTGACTATTTCGGTGATTTGCTGTATCTCTTCTTTGTTATGACTTGGTTTAATTAATTTTGCTAAGATTGTATCTTTCCTGTCTTGTAAGTTTAACTTAACAGTTATATCTTCAAATTCTGAGTCTTCAAAGAATTCTTCTGAATCTCCCAAGTCAAATGGTGTTAACTCTTGTGGTTTGATTTCTACTTCAATTGGATCACTTCTAGTATTAATAGCCATTACATAACACTTTCCTTTTGAGTTTGTGACGGCGGCTTCACCTATGAATACTCCTGGAGGAGTTTTGATTAGTTTCATGTATGCTTCTCCCTGAATTGAGTCGGGAGTGACGGGTATATTGATTGGTACACGACAACGTGACGGTAATGTAAACACTCTGTTTTTGCCAGATTTAAAGGTTGTCACGTTCAACTTTGGTTTTGCTTGATCACTTTTTAATATATCTGCTGCTACATTGGTGACTTCTTCAACTCCTGTTTTATCCTCAATCACGTCATTTTTTTCAAAATGGATGGGCTCTGTAGGGCGACTGATAGTCACGATAGTCTCAAGATCAAAATCTACCTTGGCTCTTTCTTTCTTTAAGAAAGGAAGTCCCAGGATTGCATCTTAATGTAATGGGCAGGTTGATGGTAATACATGAAAGATATGTTCAGAGTCTAATAACTTTAGTGTAACTGCTCCCAGTGTTTTGATGGTTTGATCTGATATTCCGGTAATAGTAATTATATGATTAGTATCAATTATTAATGAAGGTTTTATAGCTTCTCGTCGTATAACGTTGACTTCTGCAGCTGAATCAACTACGAAGTTTCCTTCTTCATTACTTAAGTCGCTGGTTTTTAATTTGATCACTCTGCATTTGCCGATGGAGTTTCCAATGCAGTATATTCTGTCGCTTGCGCGAATTGCACTTGAGCGCGTGGGTTTTGCGGGTTGCTCATTGTTGCACTCTGACGATGAGCCCCGGTGTAGTTTAAATGCTCAGGTTTGTTATTTGGATTTAATTTTGCTGGTTGATATTCAGCTGGAGCTACTGGTATAGCGGGTAATGCGTTATGTCCCATATTAGGATTATGGAAAAAGTTAGAATTGAAGGGTTGTGTCATAGGTTGTTGACACATCACATAATATGTTGGTTGCATCGACTGATTCTGTTGGTTGAATGGTTGATTAGGCGTGACCGGGATTAATTGGAAAGTTTGTTGGTTCATTGAGTTTAAGCCGAAAAATGGTTGATTTTGGAACGGTTGCATTGCGAAATTAGCCATATTATATGATTGTTGGTTAGTGTGACTTTGATTTCCATTCGTCATTTCATTTCTTCGAAACGGTGAATTTGGTCTTTTTAGTATGCTACTTGGTTGATCGTTGTGAGATTTTTGAGTAGTGTTGACATCTGTTGTATTTTCTGCAAATTTAGAACTATTTCCATAACTTAATTGTGGTGGAGCGTTAATCTTTCCATCAGCAGTTATACTAGTGCGTGGATAATTTGTGTCGCTCCTGTTGTAGTAATAAGGGACATTTTGGCGTTGAAAAATTGTTGGATCGTTCATATCCATTCTTTTAGCTGATCGAACACGATCATAGTCTTGTTTGGTCTCTTGAATATTCTTAGGCGTAGTATCACGCATGTAACGTACATAGGAAGGATCTCCCCCCATTTCTTTTTGAATCTTTTCTAAACCAATGGCGACTTCCACCGCCTCACTTAGTGTCTTAGGTTTTACTACCGAAACACTGAACTTCCATTCGTCGGGTAAACCTTTCATAAAATATTCTTTTGCAGCATGTTCCATATACGGTTTTACTTCGTCTGGATCTCGATGTAATTCATCTCGGCCTTTGGATAATGTTTGATTTAATAATGACATTAATCGGGCATGAAAGTCCGTGACGCATTCGTTATGTCGCATTTGGATGGTTGCTAGTTCGTGCAAAAGTTGTCCATAAGTTTTCACAGGTGCGTATAATTTCTTTAAATGATTTGCTAACTCGTCAACAGTTTGTATGGGTACACTTGCTAACGACTCGCGAGCTTTTCCTTTAATTTTTGATATTACGCTGCGTAGATATAACCCTTCTTGAGTGGGAGTGAGAAATTGTTGCCCGCTTTCTACATCTTGTAAAAATTCTTTTAGAGGCATATTATACCCATCGAAAAATGGAATATGTGCAACAGCTGATTGTAAAGCGTAATTGGTACACATGTTTATTAATGTGTCGTTCGATAGACTCAGGTTGTTCATATATAATCTGGTCTGATTTACATCAAAATCAGCGAACCTTTCTCCTTCCTGAGGTACGTTATTCGATCCCATTGTTGGAGTATGGGTAGAGTTGTTATTTGTTGCCATTTTAACAATTAATCTAAATTGTATATCTTCAAAAGTTAATGATAAATTATGTGACTTATTGATAACTCGATTAAAAGTTAAATAGAGTTATTAAGAAACAAATAGTAGTTCCCCACAAGGGATGCCAAAAATGTTATGACCCGGCTTATCAAGACGGTGTCAGGCGCGAGTAGTTCACCTTAACATTAAATTATTTTTGTTTTAATGTGAAACTACTGTCAGCTCCAGAGCCTCTTAGTTCTTATAAGTCACGATTATCATGTGTCACGTAACGTTTCTATATCACGCGTCACGTAACGTTTCTATATCACGCGTCACGTAACGTTTCTATATCACGCGTCACGTAACGTTTCTATACCATGCGTCACGTAACGTTTCTATATCACGCGTCGCGTAACGTTTCTATATCACGCGTCACGTAACGTTTCTATACCATGCGTCACGTAACGTTTCTATACCATGCGTCACGTAACGTTTCTATATCACGCGTCACGTAACGTTTCTATATCACGCGTCACGTAACGATTCTATATCACGCGTCACGTAACGTTTGTCACAGATGGTAGATGGTGTTGTAGTTACGCGTGACGCCACGCTGGTCATGCAACATATAACTAGGTTCTCCTGACGTTATATGTAACGTTACTCAAAATTGTTAAGTAAATTTGCAAACGTCACGTGTGACGGTCTAATAGGCGTAACTTTATTAAGTCGACGATTCTGTACTTACGTGTAGATGATTTGTCACGTTATCCGGCGTTAATACTTCTTGATGAAGATATTGTGTTTGTCGGTTTCTTTGGGTTTATTTAATGAAATTGAGATATATTTTGTGTTTATTTGATTGTTTATTTAATCTTTTTATTTTAACATAAGATTAAAACTACACGAATAGTCTTCGTGGCCAAATTCGAGTTTTATTTTCTCTTAATACAATTATAAGTTTTTATATATTTTTCTAGAGACCTTGGTGAATCTCTGTTAGAAAAATATTTCGCGAATGAATTTATACAAATCTAACTACTCGTTTAGAAACCTTGGTGAATCTCTAAATTGAAGTAGCCTCCAAATGATCTATATATCTTATATCGCGATTAGCTTAAAAGGGCAAGCATGGGGACGATCCCTTATATTTCAAGCTTTTATATACTTTTAAATTCTGTATATGAATTTCACAATATACTTACGCCGGAATCTAAAACGGCGGGCACTTCGCTCACTGTTACAACGAGTCTCACGAGATTCAAGAACAAGACTGAAGACTAAAGGCATTATATGGTGAGTTCGCGGGTTTATAAAGACTCGAAAGAAAGATGGACTCGTGAATGTTCTAGAACCATATGAGAGTCGCGGGCCAATCAGTGATGAACGCGATTCAGATTCGGCGTAGGTGGGAGTAGTTAATAATTGTCAAATCGGCATGTTCGCAGGTCAGCGACCGACATCACTGCGTGTAACGACTGATTGAGCAAAATTTGTAAATTTATTTAAAGGCTTTATGGGTTAAGTTTTACGAGTGCATATATATATCAGAATAAAATCAAAATTATTAAAAATGAATATTTGTAATAATGTAGACGTCTATGTGGGACGTCACACTCAGAAAAAGAGTAAAATTGTTATTTAAGATAAAAGAAGTCACTACTAAAAGAAATAATAAAAATATATAATTTATATTACAAATATAAAAATTATGTTAAATTGATTATATGGAAACATTTCATATATTTTATAAATGGAAGAATTTGTTAATTAATTTTTTTTATTGTTACTATCAATTAGGTATAGTTATATTCAATGTATACTCCATAAAATATGTTTATTAAAACTTTCTATCCCTATTACAAAATCTCACGTGAGAAATTGATTTTTTATTATTTAGCAAATTTAAACACCTCTCCAATTGACATATCACATGAGATTTTGGCATGAAATCTCACTTGAGATCTCACGTGAGATTTTGTATTAGGGATGTATTCAAGATGTTTATGTTTTATATATCAAAATATATATAATTCCCCTGGAATGTAAAAATTAAAAATCTTCAATACGTTGAGTAAATCAACTGATCCTGTATACCCACTGTAAAATGGTACTCTAGAAACTGTAATTGGTCCAGAGAAACCAAAAATATATAATTTTTTTCATTTTGTTTTCTTGCATATCACAACGTCAAATTTTCACGTTAGATGATTTTCACCCATGTAGGATTGTCAGGTAGCATTACTTTACCCATTTAACAACAATTTGAAAATAATTAATTTTTATTGTATTCACATGAAAAATGTTTTGCATGGCAATATTTACAAATTTCAGACATTGTGCCTAAATAATTTTCAATTATTAAAGATTCATTAAAATAATTATTTGCTATTTTACCATCATACATATTATTTTTATTTTTTTTTGTTTACTCTTAAGTTCTGCAATAACATCTAATTTTTTTTTTTAAATGAGGAGTAGCATTTTCATTTATTGACTCATTGTCATGAACTTGAGTTTTTTAAAAAGGGTTAAAATAGGGTAAGGTGAGGGAATTAAAGGAGGATGGGTAGTTGACCTGGAGGTCATCCTGCCCACCTGGACATCGTCTTCAAGAAGTGACAATTTTTTCTGTCATATTCAAGTAGGGTGGCACACTACTTACCAGTAGACGATGTCCAAATGACCCGGAGGTCACCATGACCACCTGGACATCGTCTTCAGGAAGTGACAATTTTTTTTGCATATTCAAGCAGGGTGGCACACTACTTACCAGTAGACGATGTCCAGATGACCCGGAGGTCACCATGACCACCTGGACATCGTCTTCAGGAAGTGACAATTTTTTTTGCATATTCAAGCAGGGTGGTACACTACTTACCAGTAGACGATGCCCAGATGACCCGGAGGTAAAAAAAAATAAATCAACAACATAACAATTCAAAAATTGAATCAACACCTTTAAAGCGTAGCACTAATATTGATATGTTTTTAACAAAGCGTTAAAAATAAATTAATTAATAAAAAAAATCATATCTATAGTGTACACTTAATTCAAATATTTACAAATATACATATAAGCAGCAACTTTAAAGTGTACACTGAATTCAAATATAACACCTAATCATATAATATAATATATAAATAACAATAAATATAATTTCATTTTTAATGCAGCCATATTATGAAACTAAACAGTTTTTAAAATATGTCAGTCCCAAGCCTGTAATCGCAGAGGGAAAATGAAATTAAACAAAAAAATAATAAAACAAAAAATAATAAAACAAAAAAATAATGTCACTTCCCGAGGACGATGTCCAGGTGGTCAGGATGACTTCCAGGTCAACTACCCATCCTCCTTTAATTCCCTCTTCTTACCCTATTTTAACCCTTTTTAAAAAAACTCAAGTTCATGATAATGAGTCAATAAATGAAAATGCTACTCCTCATTTAAAAAAAAAATTAGATGTTATTGCAGAACTTAAGAGTAAACAAAAAAAAATAAAAATAATATGTATGATGCTAAAATAGCAAATAATTATTTCAATGAATCTTTAATAATTAAAAATTATTTAGGTACAATGTCTGAAATTTGTAAATATTGCCATGCAAAACATTTTTCATGTGAATATAATAAAAATAAATTATTTTCTAGTTGTTGTCAAATGGGTAAAGTCATTCTACCTGACAATCCTACATATCCAAAAGAATTAAAAAATTTGGTTATAGGTAATTCGAAATATAGTACGAATTTTCGTCAAAATATAAGACAATACAACAATTCTTTAGCTTAAATTATTATCCTCATTAATGCGTTCATTAAATAATCGACACGGAAAATTTCAGGGAGCGGAAAATATGGGTCATAAGTTGGAAGCAACTTAATATAGTATATATATATATATATATATATATATATAGGATATTGTAGCAATATGTACCGTCAATATTGTACAATACTTAAAACCTAGAAAATACTTACTAAAATACTAAAATCAGACAATGTATGTTGTCAATATTGTAGCAATATGACATTATTTCAACAATATCGCTGCAATATGAAGTGCTGTCTGGGTAGGAATATATCGATTCCTTTACACCTAATGAGTACTTTCTTAACCTTGCATTTTTTTAGAAAAGAAAATTTTGGAAACAAGATTGTACTCTATTATCATTCAAGGGAAAAAAATTATAGTGTATTTGGTATTTATTACTCAAAGTACTATTAACACAAAACACATTTTTATATTTTCGGTTTGGAAACTTTACATTTTAACCTTTAGACTGCCGAGATTTTAGAAATGAAATCGTCCTTTAAAAGTTTCTGAATTGCCAACCTGCTTGATTATGCAAAAAAAATTGTCACTTCCTGAAGACGATGTCCAGGTGGTCAGAGTGACCTCCGGGTCATCTGGACATCGTCTACTGGTAAGTAGTGTGCCACCCTGCTTGAATATGCAAAAAAAATTGTCACTTCCTGAAGACGATATCCAGGTGATCAGAGTGACCTCCGGGTCATCTGGACATCGTCTACTGGTAAGTAGTGTGCCACCCTGCTTGAATATGCAAAAAAATTGTCACTTCCTGAAGACGATGTCCAGGTGGTCAGTGTGACCTCCGGGTCATCTGGACATCGTCTACTGGTAAGTAGTGTGCCACCCTGCTTGAATATGCAAAAAAAATTGTCACTTCCTGAAGACGATATCCAGGTGATCAGAGTGACCTCCAGGTCATCTGGACATCGTCTACTGGTAAGTAGTGTGCCACCCTGCTTGAATATGCAAAAAAAATTGTCACTTCCTGAAGACGATGTCCAGGTGGTCAGGGTGACCTCCGGGTCATCTGGACATCGTCTACTGGTAAGTAGTGTGCCACCCTGCTTGAATATGCAAAAAAAATTGTCACTTCCTGAAGACGATGTCCAGGTGGTCAGGGTGACCTCCGGGTCATCTGGACATCGTCTACTGGTAAGTAGTATGCCACCCTGCTTGAATATGCAAAAAAAATTGTCACTTCCTGAAGACGATGTCTAGGTGGTCAGGCTACACCCCATACCACCACCCCTTCCCCCTTCAAATTTTACCCCTTTTAAAAAAGCATCTAAAAACATTAACCCCCAACAGTGCGTCAAAAAACATGAATACATCTATTTATCAAAAAATATCGTCACTTCGACAATTACGTCATACAAATAGATTGACGTCACAGAAAGGGAGAAAGGTTTTTGATGGAAGCAGCTTAATATAATATATAGAATAGATGTGTGCATGGATGTAACAATGATGATGTTCATAATGTTGAATCTAATTTTATCTTAGAAGTTTTGTTGCTGAAGTCAAGTCTCTAGCCCAATTTTTATTCTTTTTGCCGCTAGCTGGTCGTCGTCATCAGCACGTCTCCGTATATTACTGAGTTACAGTTGGCTCGAAGTCTGCTATTGCTGCTGCGAATGACTCGAGTCTGCACTGAGCTCAGCAATGTAACGTAACCGCTGATAAAGGGTCTTCCCCTCCAGTGCGGCAGTCAGCGGCTCGACGCTGGCAGTCATGTAAGTGGGGAGTGTCGCGATTTCATTCGCTCTCGCCACTGGAGCGATGGCTTCTGCATAAGTGGGGTGTTCAACGATATCCTAATTGGCGCTATTCTCCTCCTTCTCCACTATAGTCTGAGGGGGTATTCGATGATGCCCCCATAGTAGAGTGTCAGTTTGTCCAGGTTGTAAGCAGCGCTTGTTATCGCGAGTACTGAGAGCTATCTTGACTTCTCGCTCAGAATGGATAATGTGCTTTGCTTGTGAGATCTGATGTTCCTTTGCTCTTTCGTTAGAACCTTAGAGGCAAGGTAGAGGCAACTGATGTAGTCATCGAAAGTAATCGTTGCTTTTACGACAAATGTTTTGACACCTTTAGCTTTCTCGATAGGCTAGCTATTTTCTTGAATTTTTCTTCTAAAAATTTTTGAAAAATTAAATTTCAGGTTCTCATAAAAGTTCTAAACAATAATTACAATTTTTCATTATAATTTTTGTATAATTTGGGCTCGACCCGTTAACCTGATTATATTTGCATTCGTAAAAATTTGTTTTATTTAGTGAATAGAAAAAAAGTTTTTCATTAACACATTCGGTAACAATTTTTCTTGGAACTACATCTACCTATTTCAATTAATTTATTCAATTAATGCACTAATTTCTGATGTCAGTGAGCACTCTAAAGTTGGGTGATAATAAGTCAACGGAGCCATATGAAATTATGGGACATTATTTTTATGTTAATGGGGTACTCTAAAATCGTGTTCCGACTACATCGGTTGAGCGAACTACACGCAGGGAAATGTCAATTCACGAATTGATAATTATGAAATTTTAAATAATCATATTATAAATATAGTAATAATTAAAATAGGTTACTTCCTATTTAAAAACGCACGCGTGGCAGTTGGTCAAGTAGTGCTAGATTTACGGAACGGTGGAATAAAATTCCCTCGGATATCTGATGATATGAGCTCGTATTTGGATTCCGGTTTCCGCGCGCGAACCGTACGCATGTGTCTGCTTCGCTCTCTGCGATTCCGAGTATTTTACATTCACAGTGGTGTCTATAACTTAACAGTGCTCAGTGATTCTCATCCTACTTCTTTCTCCTTTTAAATTCTTCTATTTTCTCGTTTTTTTTTCATTTCTCTCTCTAATTCACTCTGCTTTCCAACGATAACCTCAATTCGGCGGTCGGAGGGCACGTTTCCTCAGTCTCGCAGTCTATTTCTCTCCCTCCCTCCGGACAGCCCAACGAGGAAATTTGGACTGTTTTTGAGGGGAAGATGACACGCAACAAGAGGAAATCACCTATTGCAGTATCGCCATTTCAAAAATTTAACTTATAGATTATTTATGTAGTCCGGAGTTAACGCAAAATATCGGTTGCAAATTACCGTCAGCCTTAAAATATGCGTTTAATGTATATTCAACACAAGCACCTCGAAGTTGCGTCGCCATCTAAGAAACGAGGAACAGCCGTAAAATCGGCAAAAGTATACGCGATATCGCATGAGCCGAAAGACGCTTCCGAATTGATCGATGCGAAAAAACAAGCGAAGCAATGCGTAGTATGTAATCGGAAAAACATCAAACAGCTGATTGCCCGATGTTCGCTCGAGATAACTTGGAACGCAGATGGTTTTGGTTAGAAAGTTTCGGTTATGTTTTAAATCCCTAGAGCAAGGGCATTCGTGCAATGTTTGTGATAGTGCATCGTATACGCAATGTTCGAAACCCCATCACGCTTTTATATAACCCCAAACATTTTAAGGTTAAAAAAGATAATTCACGACGGGTTGTAGTAACGAACTCGACTCAACAAGCCAGCGATTCATCGACAGTTAGAAGTACAACCTTATGATTAGGCACGTCACCCGTCTTATTAAAAGTTAGACCGATACGAATTTCAGGCACGACTCTCACTGTTGAGACATACGCTTTACTCGACGACGGGACAACGGTAACTTTAATTAATAAAGATTTAACACATAAATTGAATATTCACGGATGCAAAATTACGATCGCGCTAAAGGAAATTACATACCACGAAGTTGTAGACACGCAATGTGAAAAGGGTAATTTTAAAATTATCAGCGACGATGAATTGATTATAAAAAATGATATTGCGACTAAGCTTTCTCTCCCTGCGCAGACCATGTCAAAAATCTCGTACGTCACAGTACAAAAAAGATATTTATTCAACCATATTATAACGCTAAACCAGATGTTTTGATTGGTCAAGATAATTGGTCTTTGCTCGCGACTGTAGACACGCGCGAAATAGAAACACCGGGTTACCGGTATCACAGACGCGTTTAGGTTGGGTAGCCCATGGACTCATTGGAAACGATCAAGATTTTTTAACAGAACAGACTCGAACGTAGTGGCACATAATAAAACAGATTTCCAATTAGAAGGGCTCAACGATTTAGTTAAAAAATATTTTCAGTTAGATTATTTCGGAGTACATGAAAAGGAAAGAGTTAGCGCAAGACAAAAGAATTTTAGAAATTTTAGATCAACTAGTAAACGAGTAGGAAACGCATAGGAAACCGGACTTATCTGGAAAGAGAAAGACGTACCGCAAGTAGACAGCCGTTCAACGGCATTAAAACGTCTCTTTTCTTTAGAGAAAAAGTTAGATAGTGATAAGGAATACGCTTCAATGCATTATAAAGAAATGGAGCGATTTATTGAAAACGGATATGCAAGAAAAGTCGAGGACGAAATTAATTCACGAATTTGGTATTCAACGCAACATAAACAAACCGGATAAAGTTAGGTTAGTTTTTGACGCGGCTGCAAAAACAGCTGGTATAAGTTTCAACGATCAACTTGACGCGGGACTCGATTTATTACAACCTCTTCCAGGAGTATTACTACGATTTCGTCAATACGTGTTCGGATTCAAAGCCGACATAAAAGACATGTTTTTATGCGTACAAATACATAAAGAAGATCGTGGAGTGCAACGATTTCTGTGGCGGGGAGCGCAAAGAAACAAGAGCCCTGACGTTTACGATATGTCTTGTTTAATAATATTCGAAGCGAATTCGTCGCCTTGCAGCGATATATATATATATAAAATAAGAACGCACAAGAATTCGCAGCCGATAAACCATGCGCGACTTAAAATACTGTGAAAAACTTTTACATGGATTATTATCTGTCGAACCAAAAAACGATAAATGAAGCAGCCGAGCTTATTGCAAACGTAATAAAAATATATTCGCGCGCGAACTTCTTAATGCACGGATGGGCTCGCAACGATGCGCGCGTACTTTACAATGTTACCGATAAAACATTAAAGGCAAAAGAAAGCCAAACTAACCTCTGTGACCGAGGGGGAGAACGCGTTTTAGGACTTTTATGGAATGCACGCGATGCCACACTAAGTTTCAATGTAGGGCTAACACGCATACCTGCTGAATTGATTAACGGAACGCGCAAACCAACAGAGAGAGAATTTTTGTGCGTAATAATGTCCGTTTACGATCCAATCGGACCTGTACGTATCTTTACCGTAAAATCAAAATTAATTATGCAACAAATTTGGCATAGCGCAATCGGATGGGATGATGTTTTAAGAGATGAAGAACACGTCGGTTGGCTTGCGTGGTTAAAAGGTTTGCGCGATATGACAGCATGTAAGGTACCACGATGTATTACTCCACGTTTGTCGTTTAAATCGGCGCAGTTACACGTTTTTTCTGATGCTAGCTTGAAACCTTACGCTGCAGTTGCGTACACTCGATTTGAAATTGATAATTCTCCAGCGCATGTTTCTATTATCATAGGAAAATCGCGAGTTGCTCCGGTCAAATCCTTATCCATGTCGCGGTTAGAAATGCAAACTGCTTTGTTGGGAGCAAGGTCGATTAACGTTATTGAAAAGGAACTTGATATAAAATTTGATCGGCGCTTTTTATGGTCAGATTCACAAACTGTGCTATGGTGGATGAAAACAGAACCGAGAACGCGTCAAATTTATGTAGGGGAAATCAATGAATTAACTCTAGTTTCGGAATGGCATTGGGTATCAACGCACGAAAATTCCGCGGATCTCGCGACGCGCTGGACAAGTGATAATAAAAAAACGCTTAATCCTTGGTTTGTTGGGCTAAGTTTTTTACAATTACCAGAATCGCAATGGCCAGTACAAAAGTCACTCACTGAAATAGAAAAAAGATCTATCGAAAAATACATGTCGCAATAGTAAATGTAATTAAAGATGCTCTCCCACTAACAGCTAGATTGGTCGGCTGGCAAGGTTTACTAGCTCTTGCGCGACGCGTGCGAAAAGTCGTCAATCGTTGGCGCAAATGTACGCGAGAAAAAGAAAATGACATAACCTCATATGAAAATATCTGTTTACGACAAATACAATCCGAAAGTTTTCAAGAAGAATTAGTTGCTTTGCTTTTAAATAAATCAATAACGAAAAATAGCAGATTAAATAATGTAAGGCCTTTCCTCGACAAGAATGGAATTATGCGAGTTGAAGGACGAGTTAAAAAGATTGAAGACGTAGAGTTTAATGTTAACCCAATTATTTTAGATGCAAAAAATCCTAAAACTGAATTGCTTATAGCTGAATATCACCGACATTATTTTCTCTCGAGTAACGAAACTGTGAATGACTTTCGGCAAAAATATTATATAACGGGTCTTCATAATGCCTTAAAATCGTTCGCGGGTCAATGTTTAATTTGTAAATTAAGAAATTCGAAACCGAAAAATCCAATGATAGCGTCGCTTCCTTTAGGTCGTCTAGCTTATAAGCAAAAATCCTTCACACTTTGTGATGTCGACTATTTTGGACCCATGTATGTGAAAATCGGGCGTCATGGCGAAAAACGCTGGGAAGTATTTTTTACTTGGATGACGACAAGGGCTATTCACATTGAAATGGCGCATACACTAACTGCGAGTTCCGTTATTATGTCCTTATAACGTTTAGCCGCGCGAAGAGGTTCACCCGCTGTAATCTATAGTGATAAATGGTATTAAATGGTTATTTAATCTGCCTGATTCTCCACAGATGGGGGTGCGTGGGAGCGCATGATAAAAACAGTAAAAGCAGCACTTTATGCGACACTGAAAGAGCAAACGCCTAATGAAGAGACATTGCATACTTTGCTTTTAGAAATTGAACATTCGGTGAATTCGCGACCTCTCACGCACGTGTCGAGTGGTCCGAGGGATGACGAAGCTTTAACGCCGAATCATTTTTTAATAGGAATGTCGTCGGGTAACTTTAAATTTGAGAATTATGATGCTAATCTTTATACGCGAAAGCAATACCGAATTTCACAAGCATTTGCGCATGCCTTTTGGAAACGTTGGATGCGAGAATATTTGCCCACTTTATTGACTCGGGAAAAATGGATTAATAAATCAAAGCCTTTAAAAATAAATTATTTAGTCTTGATAATAGATAAGCAAGTATCTCGTACCACGTGGAAAAAAGGCAAAGTTATTGAAGTTTATCCCGGCGCGGACGGTGAAACTCGTGTAGTAAAGGTATCTACATCGGCGGGAAATATTGTGCTACCGGTTCATAAACTTGTACGCTTGTTTAACGACGAAATTGTACAAAATTAACTTTATTTTGTTCGAGGAGGAGTATTGTGGCGAACGAAAATAAATATAATAAATCGGGAGAAAATAAATAATAAATAAAAAGAAACATTCCCTTTATGAACCACGCGAAAGATGCACGAACCATACCTCTCGGCGTGACTTGTCACGGCCGTACAACCAGCTAGAGATAATGCAGATGATTATCCCGAGGTGTTGGGTCTCTCGCGGGAAGCAATTCCCAGCAGCTATGGAGACCAGATGTGCGCGATTTACCTGAGAGATAGATTTGCGGCCATTCAGGTTCAAAGGTACGGAACGGGCGTAAAACCAAGCGAAAGTTGAATAAGACGCGTGGAGAGGGAAAAATTGCTATGTGTGTATATATATATATATATAGTATATTAGTATCATAATTCTTAAAGTGGTTGTAAAATTGAAAATCCAGCATTACAAATGTTTAAAAATTAATGTTTTATAATTATATAATAATATTTGTATGTTTAGCAGCTTACAAGGTATTAGATGGATACTGAAACAAGTGGAGATACTTTTCTACCTCTCCACGGTAAGTGCATAAATTTTTTTGCAATGATCATGCTAATAGATTCATCGTTATAAGGCAACAAATATACATTTCTATTAATATTTCGGGCACTTTTCCCAGATATTTTGACCATAAATAATCTTAATGATTTAGACCCACTCTGGAAATTTATAGGCAGTTTCTGACTATAAGAAGACATTTTTTAGACAGTATTAGGTTTCCAGAGTCCAGCGCAGAATTGCTGATTTTCACTATTTAAGGTTTAAATGGCTTACAAGAGTGTGACAGCATACATTTATGTCTTTAAAAGTATTTTTAATGAAAAGTTCAGAAAATTTTCCAAAAAAAGGTCATGTATGTTTTTAGTGAAAAATGCATCCCCTGGGTGCTACAAATTCATGAAAATGGGCATATAATGCAAAAAAGTGCTAAAATGTCAATTTTGACTCTCTGTAACTTAAAATGATGGCCCCAAAAAAATATAAAAAAAATCAGGAGAACTACTGGAGACATCTATAACATATTCCCTCAGTTATAGTAATATTATATATATATATATATATATATATATATATATATATATATGAGTGATTCTCCGTGAAATCGAAGATGAAAAAAATGAATATTACTATAACTGAGGGAATATGTTATAGAGGTCTCCAGTAGTTCTCCTGATTTTTTTTATATTTTTTTGGGGCCATCATTTTAAGTTACAGAGAGTCAAAATTGACATTTTAGCACTTTTTTGCATTCTATGCCCATTTTCATGAATTTGTAGCACCCAGGGGATGCATTTTTCACTAAAAACATACATGACCTTTTTTTGGAAAATTTTCTGAACTTTTCATTAAAAATACTTTTAAAGACATAAATGTATGCTGTCACACTCTTTTAAGCCATTTAAACCTTAAATAGTGAAAATCAGCAATTCTGCGCTGGACTCTGGAAACCTAATACTGTCTAAAAAATGTCTTCTTATAGTCAGAAACTGCCTATAAATTTCCAGAGTGGGTCTAAATCATTAAGATTATTTATGGTCAAAATATCTGGGAAAAGTGCCCGAAATATTAATAGAAATGTATATTTGTTGCCTTATAACGATGAATCTATTAGCATGATCATTGCAAAAAAATTTATGCACTTACCGTGGAGAGGTAGAAAAGTATCTCCACTTGTTTCAGTATCCATTTAATACCTTGTAAGCTGCTAAAAATACAAATATTATTATATAATTATAAAACATTAATTTTTAAACATTTGTAATGCTGGATTTTCA
Source organism: Theocolax elegans (assembly GCA_026168455.1). NCBI lineage: Eukaryota > Metazoa > Arthropoda > Insecta > Hymenoptera > Cerocephalidae > Theocolax > Theocolax elegans. The sequence continues at coordinate 62,037,189 of CM047426.1, forward strand.
ATTTTACAACCACTTTAAGAATTATGATACTAATCGGAAGGATTAAAAAAAATCTGAAAAAATTCAGGAGAACTACTGGACACCTCTAAAACATATTCCCACAGTTATGGCAATATTCATTTTTTTCATTTTCATAAAAACATGTATGTCCTTGTTTTTCTTTTATTTTTAAATAAAATTGAACGTATCACAGAAGAGATTCAAAGACTGAATTACACGTGCACGTTATTTACAATTGAAAAAATAATATACGCAGTAGGCTTAGGAGACAATAAATTTTAATGATCAGGGAATCATTGTATTAAATTACGATGTACTGAAATGTCGCTGCGATACATTCGTGTAAATTTGTAAAATTTATAATATTTGTAAAATTTATAAAATTTTTTCATATTTTCACTATTATTGCGAATGAGAGGGTATGCGCATAAATATTGTAATCAAATACTCACACACATACACATACACTAGGGTGACAAGCGCACCTGGAATACCTGGATTTCTCAGGGAAAAATATTTGCTCTGGAAAACACCTGGAAATATCAGGGAATTTTTTTATAATTTCTGGAATTTTCATCTAAATTTAATAATTTGCAAATTTGATTTTTAATACACGAAAAGCGTAAACACTAAAAAATATTACGCATATTTACGTGAGTGTAAACAGTGTGGTACGAGCATCTCGAATTATACACAAAACCACCAGTTTTCAGAAATTGACACTGGAGTTGGTGCTCGTGGAGGATTCGGCTTTGCCCTTCAATGTCATCAAAGTTTGTATTGTAAATTCATGCTTTTCCGCGTATCTGCTAATAGTTTGCTTTCTTCTATAGTTCTAAATTAAAATCATATTTTCTGATCAATCAGTTTGCTATGAAATCGCTATGAAAAAACATTAAATACATATATTGCGTGATTTTGTATGTGTATGTGTAAAAATAATAATTATTAGGTTTTTCTCGTAGAAAATTTTGTTAGTATAGAGTATCCATATTTAATAATATTTAAAATTTACCTAGTTTATATCAATTATCAATTGTGACATGGCAGTTCTAACTGCATGTCACTTACTTAGCGTACTATTATATTTGTATTCCAAAGCCCCGTAGCTTATAGGAATTAAATTATAACTCACTCGGAATCCAGCTAGTCTAGACCGTGAGGAAGGAGTACGCACTCCAATGACACATAAGCACACGCACAAAATCACTGTCCCTGTCAGTGTTCCGAATAATACAATATCAATCCCTGTGTTAAGTAATCCTGTATAGTATGTTGAGGTCCTGTGCTGAATCCTGTACATTAGGTTCTGCAGAAGATCATCGTATCAGGTAGCAGTTTAGGTAGTGTAGATAGTATATGAAGTATGCGTAAACAACAATCAAGCCGCATCCAGCATCATCCAAGAAAGTGGTGGTCCTCCGTTGGTGTAAAACCTCCTTCGAGTACCTGCAACAGTATTAGTAAATAATACTGAATTGAATTTAGAGTTGAGGAAAGCAGCAGGTTGTCAAAACCTAGTTGCAGGTAGGGAGAAGGAGAGGTAAAGTGAGGTTAGGATACTACCTCCACAACATATTTACTTGAAGAAAGAATATTGTAATTCGTGTCATTAACGTGAATAATCCAGCTCGAGGTTGAAGTGAGAAGAAAGCGAATGACTCAGGAACCTGGTGAGAAGGGATCAGCGGAGAAATATCCGGTGACGTGTTAATGCCGTCGTTCTCGCATGCCGCACCTGAAACACATAAACAAACTCCGACGAACTCACATTAATACAGGTTTATTGATATGGAACTAGTATATTATACCTAGTGTTGGCGTTGTTCCTGTTGACGAGGCTCCGGGTTGATAGTATCCAGCAGTTGAGACGGTGCACGGGGACGGAGGTTTTCACTGCACATAAACTATACGTGCGTCGGATCGGCCGAGTCAAGCGAACGAGAGCCAACTGTTGCGCGTGGCGCATGCGCGCGGACTCGCTGATCGGTTCAACGCCACGAACTCGCTGATTCCGTGTCAGGTCGTCGAGCGATACAGTTGATATAGAATTAGTTATTATTTACCGAGAGTGGTTATTCTTTATTCAATTGTTTTTCGAGCTTCTGCAGGTGAGAATTCCTGCCTCGATTTCCCGTTCTTCCAGCTTCCCGTATAAGCTGTGAAATTGTGCGCTTGTGTGTGCGGTAATCGCGATTTTGTGTTAAATAAAATTTGCCGCAAGAACGCGGCTGGCGACCGTGATAATTTTGCGTTTAATATGTATTAATATTACTATCATTAAATGATCCGGCTTATTATTAAAGTGTTGTTTATTAATGTTTGGGAGCCGTTCACCCTGATCCCCAGTGAACGTGTTTTACAATACATTGCAGCAAACACCTACGCGTTCAATAAATATATATTTTAAACTGTGTTTTACACCTACAATTTTTCATTTAAAAAAAGTGATTGGGTACTGTAACTGTCTACAACTGTAGTTTTTATAATATACGCGAATCTAGTAAGTATCTTTGTGTTAAATACGGAAATATTCGAATTACTTTTACACTTTTCAGTTAATGAAATTTATTAAAAAATTCCTATTATTTTATCAATTTTTAATTTAAATTGGAATTTCTTTTCTTTTCTTTCATGAATGAAAAAAAATTATAAAAAGTGCAATAAAGTTTTAACTAATTAGATATTTAATAAACATTCCCATTATATTTCTAATAATTTGTTCTATTAAAATTATTTGTTCGATAAAAATATACATTTCTCAAAAATTTACTGTCAGGGGACAAAAAAGTGTAAAGAGTCAGACAAGTTAATTTAATTGCATTTTTATGACTGAATACATAAAGGAATTTTCTTGCGTGAAAGAAGTTCCAGAAAACAAAAATAATGCAAAATGCAATTTGTGTAAGCATACTTTTACTCTAAGCAATATGAGTAGACAAGCTTTATTTAGCCATGCACAATGAAAAAAGCACAGAGATAAGTATAGAGATTATAAAGGGATCTATACTTCCTGTAACAGCCATTTTTCGTACGCCTGATTGTATACAAAATGTTTCAAAAGAAAGAAAACAGCTACAAAATTTCACCCGAGATAAATCTACTGTTTCTACGGGTGATAATGTAAGTGAAAATAAAAATTTGTATGCTAGTCAAGAAACCTCTCATATAGGCACCACGCCAGCACAATCAAGTAAAGTTGTGGATCTTGCACAGCGTAATTCGTCACACTTCATTAGGAGATAATGAATCAAGTATACACGTTATGGCAAAAATGTTTCCAGATAGCGAAATGCTCAAAAAGTAAAATTAGGTAAGGCAAAAGCATCTTATGTTATAATATATAGATTGAGAAAATATTTTGAACAAGAATTAATAACTATAGCAAATTCTAGTGACATAGTAGTAGTAGGATTCGATGAAAGTTTAAATCTTTAAATACTGTTAGCAGAAAACAGCGAATGGATAATGTTGTTAGCTTTTCGAATTATAATACTAATGAAGTAAGCACTAGATACCTCACATCAGCTTTTTTAGATAAAACTAGGGCATCAGACTTGTTACATGCTTTTAAAGACCTAAATCATTTTTCAAAAAATATATCGGCAATGCATTGGTTTAAAGATATTTAGCAAAATGTTCATTTGCAAAATTGAAAATTGACTTCTTCTCAACTGACTCTCATTCTATATACATAAAGCTTGGTACATGATCCCTTGGATTGTATTTGAATATGCCTGCACAATTTAATAAACTTTATAAAAGCAGAAGCTATTTTTTTCTGAAGCTAGAGCCGTCAATACTATAATTTAAAGATAAAATATATCTTTAGTCCATGTAAAATTAATCTCAAGTATAAAATTAGTTGCAATTATGTATTGAGAGATCTTACACCAAGTTAAGTATGTAAATAGTGTTTAGTTCAAATGATATTCAGGTTTTAATTTTAAAATTATGCATGTAGTTCAATATTTTTAAACTAATGACAAGGACGAAATAGTTATTTATGTACCTTGGGTAAACCTCGCGTCATTACTGTTCGAGGCGGAAAATTTCGTGGATGGTTAGTACGTCCGCGGTCACGAGCGCAGCAAGCGGCCAAGGATGTTACTACCATCCACAAAATTTGAGCCGAGCTGTCCTACAAGTGGCGAGGAGCCACTTGCATGTACGCAACGTATTTACAAGCGGAGCGCGCTCTGCACGTAAGAGTCGTTGTACGAATTAGTAGCTGAAAAATATATTTTATCTTAACCCTTATAGGGCCGGCATTTGAGATTTTTGAAAAGCTTGATTTCTCCATAGAAAAGGGGGTTTGGGTCCCCAAGTTATGACTAAACTAAGGTCAAATCTCGGCAAGTTGGAGCATGGCGCCATATGGCGTCATACCAGCCCTCTAAGGGTTAATTACAGCTTTGAGTATAACCACAATACTTAATCTCGAATGAGAAATTCGAATGTGGGGAGTTTATAGTGCGTCCGTCCTGTCGATCACCAACGTTGACGCACCATGAAGTCGCTCTAGCTGCTCGATTCACGCACCATTATTTTTTACAAAAAGACAAGATAATTACTCTTTGACGTTACTAGATTTATTTATTTTATTTATTTGTTTATTTATTTATTTATCCAGAGTTACATAGATTCCACATACATCAAATATAAAATACATAAAATATACAAAATATTGCACACAACATTCGCAGGTGGCTACAGTGCAGTAATTATCTTTTAACAATAACCCACTACAATTCCTCGAATCCTACAGAGAGAAATATAATTCCCTGTTCGTCTAGATTACAATCTTAAAACTAAAAAACAATGTTGGTTAGCTTCGATGTGGTATCACAGCAATAGCTTCCAACCATACTATCATTCATTTATTTTCAATTCATTCATAATTGGTTTCTTGACGCTACCATTCCATATCGGACTTCCAGACATGTATCGCATCATCGCAAAACCCATTCATTCAAACTTATATTGATTATAGATGTCTATCTGACTCCCATAACCAAACTTTTATCATTTCTATATATTATTTAAGTATTAATAATTATATAATCTATCTATTAACAATGATAACAGCCTTGTTTTAGAAAATTTGTTTAAATACTTATAATTATTCTATTATTTGTATTTTTGGATTTTATTTTTACTTTTTTGATAAGATTATATTGCACTTCTTCTTAGATTCTATATTGTAGTTTTAATTTATTGAAAGAAAAATAAAATTTATAATTTGTAAATTTTTTCGAAGGTCATCTTTTACCAATACCTTACTAGCATTGATCTCGCTGTTGTATACGTTTCTGTTGATGCATTTTTGTTTCTGGCAAATATTATTTTTTCAATGTTATTTAGTCTTGTAGGACATGTAAGACCAACTACACAGGTTACTCCATAGTGCGGAAATATTGTTCTGTGTTGTAATGCTGAGTCACATTTGCAGATTGATGTAAAAACAAGATCATCTATTACTACAACGTCTTTGTGAGGCGGTTGATGTTTTTCAGAATACATACAGTTTGTGAAACTCTGAATTCCTCTTATTCCTCTGTTAAAGTAAAATATGGCTTTGTTTGATCCTAGATAATTAATGTCTCCATAGGTCATCCTATGATTATTTATTTGTAGTATCTTCTGACCTGGTGTTTCATCTGCTTGCTGTTTTCTTGCTCTTCTGTTATTTGTTTCAGCCATTTCATCAATCTTATTAAAAACTGTTTCTATTGGCTTATATCTTTCAGTTGTTGTATCAATTTTTTTTTCTATACTAGGTGTTTCTTTTTTAAATCCTATAATTTTTATGTCTGTTTTGGTTGTCTCTGTTTATTGTAAATATATTGCGACGAGGCGTCGCTGCAATGAAGCAAATAATATTTGAAATATTATATTATTTCGTATGTATATAAAATATTATATCTTAAAATCTCGCACGTTGTTATTGTTTCGTGCGTTGCCTCTTCAAGGCCACGAAACGCGCGTGTTTATATCGAAGAACGAGGATGTGTGCGAGCATCCGTATATTCAATTGTTATTATGTGTGTGTGTTAGGTACTTTTCAAGAATACGACAATTCCCGAAAAGCTCAGTACGCTGCCGGTCTAGACCGCGACAGCAACCCTTTTACACATCGTCTCGCGCGCCACGGGAAGTAGCAGACCGGTTCGTCAGTTTCCTTTCATCACCTTTAATCCCTCTACCATAAATAACTTCAAAACTCTCCTCTTCAATCATCTGTGTGGGCTCGACAGGACTGTCTGGTCTACACGAATCATGACCGAGGGCATCACACCACGGCCTATCCCGCACTTTGAGGAAGCTACTTAGTTGCTTAGTTATGCGTAGGCTAGTTCTATTTATTTATCTTTGCGAGCGATTCGTCATTTGTTTGTTATTTGTTAAATTATTTATTTTTTAACACTCCGTGCGCGAAACACGGTTTCTCATGCTTGCTTTGCGTGTGCGAAGCACTTTGCTCGGAAATCTCAGAAACTTTTCATTTTGGCGTCCCTCCATAATAAATGGATTTTATAAAAACAATAATCAATCGGTTTATATTAGTTCCGCGTACTTTCGCAAACGCCAAATTGACGTACTAAAATGATGTTAAAAAATGTTTTTGCTGATTCTTGTTTTCAAAAAAACATCTGTTACATGCAAAAGTAGCGTGCCTTTATTGTAAATAAAGTTACATTAAAAAGAAAAAAAAGTCTTCACGCAATTGAAACCAAAGTGGTCATTTTGAAAACAGCACATGTTTAATTTATTATTTAGGGCTCCATAAGTATGATTTCTTACAAATATACGAATTGAATGTTAAAGTCGTAGTATATTTTTAAAGAGAATTTAAAGAATTAAGAGAATGTCTGCAATAATCAGTCACGTTTAACTTATGTTCATAAAATGAAATATTTTTCTTTATAATCGCTCATTAAAAAAATTATTTTATATAAATTATTTATGACAGAACAAAAAAAATATACCGTTATAACTACAATACACTATTCCTTACTGCGAAAAAAATCCTAATGAATTAGTAAACAAAATAGTAAAAATATACAAACATACATGGAGAATGCAAAGTATGTACAAAAAGAAACAGGAAAATCAAAGACCATCACCAGAAAAGACTTCTCGTGAAGAAAAATACACTTCACACACTTGTTGCATAATATACTATTATTTAACGGAAGTCCGTATATATTGCAGATTTCTGTATTAAATTTTTATATTGTGACGCTGCACTGGGGATCAGGGTGCAGGTCAATAAAGATCAGCAATTAATTAAAAATAAAACACGTATTTATTAATTAAATATAATAGTTATTTGGGTGGGCGCCAGCCGCGTTATTACGCGGCGAATACCGATAATGCGCGGGTGAAAGTAGCCGTAATATGCTACTGCTGTCCAACCGCCGGCTGCTACGTGGCCGGGTTCCGGGTTAATCGCTAGATGCTGTAGGGAAGGAAGGGGAAGGGACGGGATGCTCGCACGCACTTTCTGCGGTACTCGGCGGTACCGTCAGCAGAGGAGTAATTAATCACCAACCTTTACGAAGTCTCCGGGACACCAGGTTGGGACGCTGTTGCTCTCTCTCTCTTTCTCTCTCTCTCGCACACTGTCCTTCGCTACACGATATCTGTCGCTTTGCTAGAACAACAGGTTCCGTTCAGGACGGCGGACCGTAGAGCTCTCGCTCTCGGCGTGCTCGAGCGCTCCGTCTTCGTACCGCGCGCCTGCGCAGTACGTACTCGTGCGCGGCACCCCGATCTCGCGTTTCGCGAGCGAGTCGAGTGCCGCTGTATTCAGGCTGTATCTGTATAACTCAGCTGTATGGTGATGATGACCTGGTGCTGCTGCCGTCTCGGAGATGCGGTACAACCTCTTCCCAGGTAACTAATAATTCGTTCCTGATTATCTGCATTCATCTAATTGGTACGGCATTAGTTTCAGGTACGAAGCTCACCCTCCGCCGCTTGCTGCTCGAGGCCGAGTCACCCCTCTCTCCTCGACGACGTTGACCTCGCTGATGGATAGCCGCTCCGTCTACGGCTATAAGTAGGTATTTGGTCGTGAGGTTTACGCACATATGTGTATTTGTATGCGTGATTATCCGGGAGATCGGCTGTACACGTTGTTTCTGTACAGCAACCTAACCTCAATTTACCCTATGATGTTTCTTGTACAGCTGTAGTGATTATATACAGCTGTACCTATATTTCCTTGTCTTTTGTCTTCTGCCTATGGCTATTTATCCTCTTCCTTGCTCCTTACCCTCTTACTGCGTATTTGTTCTTATTAAGTATCTTGTTTACAGCTGTATCTTGCTTGGCATTGGAGGTTCTTCTGCTTCCTGCCTGGATACTACCTCATCGCCTTGACTGCTCTACTATGAGGCTTCGGAGAGTCCTGGAGGCTTCCTGGTGATCGCCTCCCTTGAATATCTTGTTTGCAGTATCAGACTCGGAGGAGCCCACCTGATAATCTGAGCTCGCCCAAGGTCCTCATCGCCAGGACCACCTCAGTGTTGTGTACTGTGCTTGGAAAAACGTATTTAGTATGTGAGGGTAGGCAGGGCGTAGTTGATGTGTGGGTAGGTAGCTAGGGAAAAGTATATGGGTAGGTAGGTGTTCGCCAGGGTTTCTATAGCTCGCTTTTGACATGTGCAAAGCACATTGTCACAATATATACATTTCATTTTTATTTGTTCTAAATTTTTCTTGCTTACGCACAGTTGTTGTACATCATAAAATGTGCCAAATTGAATGATACATCTAAAAAATCAATTAATGTCATAATAATGTCTGCGTTTGCTCGATCTGTTAGGCTGTCGGGCTCGTAAACTGGCGGTCCCAGGTTTGATTCCCGGCCCCGGCGAATTGATACAAGCACCACTAGGCAGGGTGGTCAGATGGCGATTTTTTCTCTTTGTTGCTCTTGCTTAATGAACATCAATATATGTAACAGAGAAAAAGAAAAAAAATCGCCCACTGGTCACTCTGCCACTAGGGAATGTATTTTCAACAAGTGCTTTCTTATTGAAGATATCGTATGGCCTCCGTCGCTGATTAGCACCGATTTGGGAGCATAAAAAGAGCGACGTTAAAATAATAATAAAAAAAAGTGTATATTTTAAATGAAGGTGCGACATTCTCTTACTACTCGCCCTCGAAGAAAATGTCTGCTTTTGGAAATTTTTTTAAAGCATATTATAATCCATATTGATATAAATATTGTTATGTATGGTAAATAATATCTTAAACTGTATAAAATTAACTTTATTTCGCTATTTTTTTTAGATTAAAATGTAGTAAAAATGTAATATTGTAATGTAAAATAGTTTGTGGACCTAGTTTTTTTGTGTATAATACGTGTTTTAAATTTCAAGAGGATGGGTTGAGTAGTTCTGCTTAAAATGGTGGTACAGTTTACCTAGCTCATTTTTTAGGGTTTTCGTTCAGCCACGGTTCTTGTACACAAAACTTAAATAAAATGGATGAAAAATTTTTTTATACATTTTAAAACATTATTTATCATACCTAACAATATCTATATCAATATGAAAAAATAAATATAAAATAAAAAATTTCAACCGATAAAAGGTATTTAAAAAATTTTTCTCGATTTAAAGTAACGTGTTATGTCGATTTTTAATTTACTTTACTTTGAAAAAACTACGTGGGAGTAAAATAACAGCAAATTAATATTTTTTCTCTATTATTAATATTTTTCGAAATAAAAGTAACAACCCGGTTTTTTGTACCTTTTCGTTTTTTTTACAGGAATCGTACACAAATTGTGTTTGAAACATAGTTGGGCTAATTCATATTATTTGATACTATATATACGTATTTTTTTGTCGAAAAATATAATTTTTCATGAAACGACCCTTTTTTTAAACTAATTTGATGACTTAACTTTGGAGTATACGCTATGAGAGTGTGTGTGATATAGAGGGAGAGAGAGAGAGAGAGTATAGCGTGATGGGGATAGCTAGATTGGACGTCAAGACTAACTTGGGCCGTTACAATTACGTATGGAAAAAGTTACTCCAAAGTCTCATAAAATCTTATTGCTACAAAAATGTGTTTTACTTCATTTATAATCAAAATTTCTGAAATTTCCTTGTATGCAAGACCACTTTTTATGTTTTTGTTAATTTGTTCAAATAATTGTTTTTTTTTTAAGGATCAAGAGATTATCTTAACATGTTTTCAAACTGAGAATGAACAATCAAGAGAAATACCTTTGGAAATAGCATACAACAAAGATATATCCATTAACTGCGTTGAGGTTTGTATCGACATATTATTTTATTAGATATGGGATAATTTTACAGAATATTAAATAATAGTGTACGACAACAGCTTGGAGTATGTGGAAGCTGTATGCAAATTTTCATGCAGTACGGGGTGTATTATTTTTTTAAACATGATGGGCAAAATCCAACTTGTCTTGTCTATTTAGCGTGCGCAAATTGCCAAATTCTCGCACACATGCATAAAATATAGTATATTTTGATACTCTCACGTAAATATTATGATAGAGATAAAAATTAATAACATTCACTTATTCTTTTATTCTTATTAAATGTTCATTAACAATTTTGCATTTTTGTATCTTAATTTACATCTTTAAATTGTATTTTACTATTGTTTATTAATTTATGTATTAATAAAAAAGGTAATTATTATAAATGTTTAATTATAATGTATACTTCACCTCAGACATAAAATCCACTATTTACTCCTTTGAAATTAATGTCCGAAAACAGGGAAATACATGCATGTATACACAGTAAATTTTAATAATAAATTATTTCTAGACTTGTCTTAAAAAGCTTGACCACTGGATCAATTATACCTTCTTTCGCCCTTTGCATTAACCTTTAGACTGCTGGCATGGCTCATATATGAGCCACCTGTGACCTTGACAACTACTCTAGAGATATGAGGTGTTTTTATGTATAAATTTTGTACATCAAAAATATCAATTTATAAGGCACAACTGCCGGCAGTCTAAAGGTTAACACGGGATAAATACTATCCAATACCTGTGACTTATATTCAGTCAGGTAGTATGTTTCCTCGTCTGTCGCGGTGTATTTTCCGTTTGCCAGTTCGAGAGCAGCGAATATGGCCTCAGGATTCTTTGATAATATCCTATCCAGTCAAACCGCCTATGGGCCTTTTTCTATGTCACTGCAAAAGTTTGTCCATGACTCACTTTGTGCTTTCCTAATTACAGCTCAAAAGTTGCCTCTCTTACTTGCTTAGTGATTCTGTTAGTAGGTTTTATGTGGCTTTCCCACTAATGTTGGTAGTAGTTGTTCTTGAAAGCGGATATGATTTCTTTTTTAAGTTTCTCTGCAGCCTTTTCAAGCTACTTCCGATTTCTTATGTGCTCCGTAAAGTTTTCCAGAGATCTGCTTAGTTCTTGTTGCCTATTTTGTCTTCTTAGATTTTCTGGTCAATACTCAAGGAATAGTTCAAGGTCCCACTAACTCAAAGACAATTTTGGCGTGATCCAACAGCGTCTATTCATCAAACATCCTCCGCTTCTTGGTTTTACGGAAGGTTGGCATCGTACGAGTCTTTAAAATATGTAACCTGGTTGTGGGTAGATTTCTATTAGCTCCTTCCCTCCTATAATTTTGCATCCCATCCCAGGAAAAGTAAAAGGTTTCTACTCTAGCCAAAGGTAATCAACATTTTAACTTTCATGGGAGGAGTCACCTTACCGTCGTATGCGAAGTAAGCTGAGACGATGATTATGTTGCCAATATCATCTATTTCTGTAACTACTGCGGTCAGATCCCTTGTATAGAGAACTATTAGCGCGGTCGCATTCACTCCCTTGGTGTTGAGACACGTTTTGGGCATCTCAGCATCCCTGTAACAAATACTGTTTATGGTTCTTGGACTAGTAAAGGACATGAATAGTGTAAAAGTGTCTTTGCAGTGATGCAAGTTAATTTTTGAAATTCGCAATCTCGAAGATGATTATTTTAAACTTCTAGGTACTGCTGCCGCTTTATCAGACGCAGCTACTTCCGAAACGTGCAGTTTAAAAGTTACGCGCTTTAATGAATAGAAGGATCTGTTGTCTAAAGCTTGAAGGCCTCTAGCTTGGGACTCCGGCATCTGCACCAAGAGAAAGTTATCTTTTACGACAGCGTCATCGGAAGTCGCCTTACCATAGGTTACCACCCACTATATTGCGGTGTTTAGAGTCGAAATGTATCGCAGTAGCCTTTGAAGTACCAACTCCGTAGATTTCGATGCTTCCGGTATCCACACGCCGGCTTTCACTAGTCTTTGTAGCACCTCTATTCAATTTACTGACAACGTAGGGCCCAGCCAGCATTTTAGTCTAGTCAAAATCCCATCCAGCAGCTCCGCGGAGCAAGGTCCTTCATTTTTGAAAAAGAAACATTTTTTTGCAACCTTAAACTAAAGTTTCGTTTTACCGAAAATGAGACTTGAAATTCCTTCAATTTTTTATAATGGATAGATATATCCTTAGTATTTTGCACCAATGTGGAAAGTCTCATAAATCAGTTGAAAAAGTATTCGTACAAAAGTAGTGATTGAAGACTTTTTATCGACTCTTCAAAACAGAGTATCACTTGTCAAATAGAGTATGTCTTACTACATGACAAGAACATATATGCTCAGGTACCAATAGCTTATTTAAATGTCATGCAAGAAAAATAATTCAATATGAAAATTCTTTTGCAAAAAATTAAATATGGAAAATATTTATGGCAGATTTGTGAAGGTTTGAAAATTATAACTATGTCCCTAGGGCAACAATCTGCATTTACTAAATATCCGTCTTATTTGTATTTGTGGGATAGTAGAGATCGATCGCATCATTACATATAAAGAAAATGGCAAGTAAGATCATCATTATCGCAAGATGTTCGAAGATGAAAATTTTATTAGTAATATGAATTAACTTGAAAAAGCAGCGTGGCAAAATTTTAAAAACGTATTAGACAACTTTTTGGAAAATAAAAAATCTCCAGAGTATGAACAAACAGTTGCTAAAATGGTTGAAGACTATAAAAACTTGGGCTATTTAATAAATTTGAAGCTTTATTTTTTACATTCGCGTCTGATGAATTTTCTGAAAATTTTGGAGACTTTAGTGAAGAGCATAGTTAGCGTTACGGTAACTCGTTATCAAGGAAATGAACACATGACGGCAGATTTTTGTTGGATGCTGAAGCGCGATACACAAGATAAAAAAAGAAAGCGTAAACGTAAGCTATTGCTTAGGTCATTCAAGCAAAAACGGACCCACTATAGTAGCAAAAAAGAATGTGACATTCAATTTGGGCGATATATTTTTTGACAGATTTATTTTTATTTATTTATTCACGTATTTCTTCATATAAATATTTTTCGTCTTTTATTTATGATGTACAAAATCGGATCGTGCAACCTCCTCCCGGTGTATATCGGGTAACACTAATGCCAACGGTTTCGTTCTTGAATCAGGTGAACAGATTTTCACATAAATCTCTCCACATTTAAAGTTCTTACGTATCACGAGAGATCTTTACATGACCTTCTCCGTGATGTAATGAAACAAAAGGGATACCGGATGCGCATTCAGTAACCTCAAAAACCCACGGGTAAGGCATTATTGTCGATTCCAATGGTTTTTCTCAGTTTGACCTTGGATTGACCTTGATCCTGACATAATGGGGCAATACGGACACCGGATTCGGATTCAGCGTGTCAAAAAACTGATGGGTATGGGGGTCTCACTAAAACTTTTCCTTCTACATTATTAATTACTTATATTACGATTTATTTATATATTGGCACTTGAAAGTGTTAGTTATGCAATTATTCATTACATGTGCACTGAAGTTCTATTGTTGCTGTATTAGCGTTGTAATTTATATATACAGGGTGGTAAAAAACGAAGAGATTCGATGACCGCTACGCGGTAGAGCAGAAAATTCTGAGTAAAATATCTCTGACAAGTTTTCCGCTACAACAAATAGATAAGCCGCAAAAAATGATTGAAAATAGCGTAATTGAGCCAATGAGCGCGCGGCGACCAAAGTACGCGGCGTCGAGTGGGAAACGCTTTTTAATTTTTTTTAATTTAATAAACAATTTAAGCTAAATTTTTATATTGAATATTATCATGGAATCTGTTTTTTAAATATCACAACAAATGATCACTTAACTTCGAAAATCAACAGATTAACCATGTAAATATTTCGCAGCTGCTTTTCAAAATTATTTGACTCACGTTATGAATGTAAATATTTTTTTCGTCGCTTAGGTTCAAGTAGATATAGTTAAAAAAAAGAAGCTGAAATTGTTTAATATGAAGTAAAGTTATGAAGAAAATAATAAATGGAAGAATTTTAGGCTGAAAAAGACAATAAATTTTTTATATTAGATTTTAGTTATAATTTCTTCAATTTCTTATTTTCTTCGTAACTTTGTTCCAAATTCAGTAATTTATCAAGTAATTGGCCCGCTGATCACAAATGCACGGTGCGTTCTCTTTCAGAATCTGCAATCAGAAAAGTATTATTTTTAAAATAAATAAATTTATCTTTCGAATCATCTTGACCTTCTTTACTTGATGTCAGACCAACCTCGAATTCGAATTCAGTGACAAAGAAACGTAAAGAATAATAATTTTTTTCGACTTAAACGTTGTGACGGAAATCGTCACACAATCTATTCACGACGAATAGAATAGAATATTCGAGTGTACAATTACGCGCGCGACTATACGTAGGGATGAGAGCGCGAGAGAGTGTGTGTGTGTTTTCTACTCTCATCCCTTTTTCGGAAAATTAGGCGATTGCCTAATTCAGTACGTCCCGATCCGCCGCTCGAGGCGGACAAAATCTATCCGGTGCCGAGCGATCATGGTTTACGGCTAATAGCAAGTTTCCCGGAACTTCCGCCCGCGCGTATCCAAATTGTCGCGGTACACGGCCTGGATGGCCAATTGTTAATTTAATTGAATAAGTGTTTTATTCATTTTTATTTTAACTATCGTCGTGTAATTATTATTTCTACCCGCTCCTGCCGACTATTCATTTAATTTAAAATATATCGTGTCAAGAAAAGGAGGATCGCCCGAATCCTCCACACCGTTCGTCCTAGCGAACTCGTGTTCCTGGCGACAGCCCGTAGTTCGCGACGAAATAAATTAAGTGTGTGCGTGGTATTAGGCAACGCGGCCCAACGGTTCTTATTAATTATAAAAATTTATTAATTTTACCGGGTACGCGAATACCATGTTACAATGTATGTTTCTGACGTGATGGAGTCAAAGCACCGCGGATTCGTGTTCAGCGAGTCAAATTACATCGACGTCTTGGACGAAGAAAAGCACAACTCAGATTTTCCCATTTAAAATAACATTACAAAATCTAAGTTGTGATTTTGTTCGTACGAGGCGTCGACATGGGAATGTATGTGTTGCGATATCAGAGTTGGTTTCTTGTGTGCCTGTGTTAGCGCTACTTTTAGTGATACTTATAGTATTATTCTTTGTTTTACATTTTGCGCAATTTCAACAATATATATATGGGCTATTTCACGTCAAGTGGTATGATAAAAATTTTAAATCGCGCCAAATTTTGAGGACAAGCTGTAAATATCTTCCAGAAAATAGAAAAAAATTTTTAGGTGCTAAAAATAATTTACCTGATAGTTATTCCACCATAGAAAATGGAAAATTTTCAATTTTTTTAGAAAAAATGCTATTTTTAAAGCCATTTATCTCAAAATCTAATGATTTTTTTGCAAAAACATTACAAACAACTTTTGTTCAAAATAATCTTTAGAACTAATCTACCCGGGTTACAATTCTTAATTTTAAAATCTCGAAGAGATAGGACACCCGGAAGTATAAAAAAATTTTGATTATCAAAAAAGGCGACGACGCCACAATTAATTTTGATCTAACACCGCTCAAAAGTTCACATTTTTCGAGAGCTTTCGAATGGCGGTGGTTAGATTATTGGCCAAGACCGCTGGTAAAAGTTATGTCTTAAAATACATGAAAATTAGTGATTTTACGAGGTTTATGAGGCATAACTTTCACCAGCGGTCTTGGCGAATAATCTAACCACCGCCATTCGAAAGCTCTCAAAAAATGTGAACTTTTGAGCGGTGTTAGATCAAAATCAATTGTGGCGTGGTCGCCTTTTTTGATAATCAATATTTCCGGGTGTCCTATCGCTTCGAGATTTTAAAATTACGAATTGTTACCTAGGTAGATTAGTTCTAAAGATTGTTTTCAACGAAAGTTGTTTGTAATGTTTTTTCAAAAAAATTAATAGATTTTGAGATAAATGGCTTTATAAATAGCAATTATTCTAAAAAATTGAAAAATTTCCATTTTTTATGGTGGAATAACTCTCAGGTAAAATATTTTTAACACCTAAAATTTTTTTTCTATTTTCGGGAAGATATTTACACTTTGTTCTCAAAATTTGGTACGATTTAAAATATTCACCATACCACTTGACGTGAAATAGCCCATATATATATATGGGCTCTTTCACGTCAAGTGGTACGATGAAAATTTTAAATCGCTCCAAAATTTGAAAAACAGGCTAGAAATATCTTCCAGAAGATAGAAAAAAATTTTTAGGCGGTAAATATAATTTGCCTAAGAGTAATTCCACCATGAAAAATGGAAATTTTTCAATTTTTTAGAAAAATTTCTATTTTCAAAGCCATCTATTTCTATTCATTTCAATTCTAATCATTTCTATTTTCAAATCAATCGATTTATCTCAAAATCTATTGATTTTTTTGAAAAAACATTAGAAACAACTTTTGTTCAAAATAATCTTTAGAACTTATCTACCTGGGTTACATTTCTTAATTTTAAAATCTCGAAGAGATAGGGCACTTGGAAATATTGAATATCAAAAAAAGGCGACCACGCCACAATCGATTTTGATCTAACACCGCTCAAAAGATCACATTTTTTGAGAGCTTTCGAATGGCGGTGGTTAGATTATTGGCCAAGACCGCTGGTGTAAGTTATGCCCTAAAATACATGAAAATTAGTGATTTTATGAGGTTTACGGGGTATAACTTACACCAGCGCAGCCTCGCGAACCGCGTCAGCACTCACTCACACACTTCTCGTCCTACTCACACACCAAATGTCACTCGCGGCTCACCTCACGAGGATAATCCGGAAACCGATGGCTTTTGCGCCTCACGCGCCTTTTCACAGCCGTAACTACTCTCGATCGGCACCGGATAAGTTCGTCCGCCTCGAGCGGCGGATCGGGACGTACTAAATAGGCAATTGCCTAATTTCCGAAAAAGGGATGAGAGTGGGAAACAGACACACACACTCTCGCGCTCTCATCCCTACGTACTATTGCGCGCGTAATTGTACATTTGTACAAAAACAAACAAGTGTCGTCGGCTGGCCTTGACATACGAAAGGCTCCGACGATTTACAATTCGCGAATTTAAATATTCTATTCGTCGTGAATAGATTGTGAAAATCAGCAATTCTGCTCCGAACTCTGGAAACCTAACACTATCTAAAAGATGTCTTTTTATTTGTTGCCTTATAACCATGAATCTATTAGCATGATCATTGCAAAAAAAATTTATGCACTTACCTTGGAGTGGTAGAAATGTATCTCCACTTGTTTCAGTACCCATCTAATCCCCTGTAAGCTGCTAAAAATACAAATATTATTATACAATTATAAAAAAGTAATTTTTAACATTTTAATGTTGGATTTTCAATTTTACAACCACTTTAAGAATTATGATATTAATCTGAAGAATTACTATAAGAGTATCAACATTATTATTACTATTATTATTATTCTGCTATACATTGTTTAAATTTCACAAACTTGTCACTGTCAATTAGTCATATTAATCATCATAATCCCAGAACTGATATATAATAATGTAATCTGAAATACAATTTGTAAAGATCTGAGCCGGGTTATTAGCTTCCTAGTTTTGTGCAAGCAAAAGCCAGTTAAACCTTGCATACACTTACAAAGAATTTATTAATTGCCACCAGGTTATGTCGCGTTATTGCAAGCCTCCAGGTGGCGCTAGTTACTTGGATTGGACCTCAGATGTCCAATTTCTAAGAAACGCTCGTCGATCTATTGATTCCGATTGAAAACCAACCAAATTTCCTATTAGTAAGGAACCCGTTTACCATATTTACTATTGACTAGTCAAGAGAATACGAAAGAATACTGAAATTTAGATTAAAATTTCAAATCGCAACCGATGACTTCATTATTGTTCTATATATGTATGTATATATATATGTGTGTGTGTGTGTGTGTGTGTGTGTGTGTGTGTGTGTGCGTGTGCGTGTGCGTGTGCGTGTGCGTATGCGTGTGTGTGTGTGTGAGTGTTCTCTGTGAAATCGAAGATGAAAAAAATTAATATTGCGATAACTGTGAGAAGATGTTTTAGGTGTGCAGTAAATCTCCTGAATTTTTTCTGATTTTTTCGGGGCCATTATTTTAAGTTAGTAAGTATCAAAGTAGACATTTTAGCACTTTTTCAAGAAATGACTTATTGTACAATTTTCTGAATTTTTCCTTAAAAATAATTTTAGTCATATATATGGGACATTCCATGTGAAGTGGTCCGATCAGAATTCTAAAATGCACCAAATTTTGGATACATACAGGAAATGTTTTTCAGGAAACAGAAAAAAATTTTTTGGTACTGGAATCTATTTGTTCAAAAATTATGTCTAGAATTTATTCTTCTGGGTTAAAATTTATAATCTCAAGATCAATGTCACATAAACTACATTTCAATATTTAACTTGAAAAAATTGTAAGAACGTGTGTGTGTCTCCCCACTCTCATCCCTTTTTTAGAAAATTATTCGATCGCTTAATTAGTGTCTGACTGTGCGCCGATCGAGGCGGATCAGTACGTTTTAACCGGTTCTGCTCGGTGTACGAATCTCCCACAAATCAATCTACGAGACCCTATGGACGGTTTATTCGAAGCAGGGTCAAGTAAGCAGATTCGGAAGTGCGCCGGATCCATCTCGTGTGGGTCATCCACGGGGCGTCTTTCGGTAAGTCGTTTTTTTATATTACCATGACCCCACTCTCCCCCCTTACCCAAGTGTATGAGTGAGTGAGTTACTCGGGAGTGTGTTTGGGTACACCTACATTTAAAATGTACCTTAAATAGCCCTACATTTTTTGAAATAGTTTAATTAAATTTTGTGTGAGTAGTGTGAATTATAAAGCAAAATTATTTGTGCTTGAATAAACAAAATAAATAAATAGTGTCTTCGTGTGTGTGAATCACAAGACACTATATTTGTAAAATTAATTATTAAGGCTCGTTTGTGAGTTAAATAACTTTATTTTTTTTATTTTTTTTCCTTTATAATTTTTTGTTGTTCAATTTATTGAAAAAATAATTTTTTAGTTATTTGAATTTCCATAACAAAATAAATTCTGCTTCTCGCCGTTGAGGAATCTTTTAGATTATAACTGGCAAGATAGGTATTTTGGGAAATCGTCAAAATTTGCCTTTGCTGGTTAATTACCGACGATATTGAAATAATTTGGGATTTTTTTTTGTTAATAATTTGTTTGTGCTTAAAGAAGCAAAATAATTATATAGAGTCTTGGTGTATGTGAGTCACAAGACACTGTTATAAACATTCAGTATTTAGACTTGTGAGCAAGTTAAATAATTAATTTAAATTTGGAGTGAGTGTTAAGTGTGTGATTTGTCACAACTTCAGCCACCAAAACTTAATTGTTTTGTCCTTTTAAGGACGAAATAAATTTCGCTTAAAGAAAATTTTTTTGATTCTGATTAGTGAATTAATTTTGTTGGTACACTAGTCAGTGCAAATTCATAATCTATTGTAAATCGGCCAACGCCATTTCTTTTTACACGTTGGGAGTAATAACTATTTTATTGTGGTGAGTCAAATAAAATAATTTCTAATTGAAAATTGGATACTTCCGAAGTATTTGAAACATTAGGGATTTCATCTGAAATCCCGATTGAGAGTACTTCTCCCGACGTAACACATCGGCTGCTGCTAGTCAAAAAAATAATGGCTGGCAGCTATGAAGCCCGAATGGCTCAACTTATACGTGAATCACGCATAATTAGGTACATTCGCCGGGAAACGAAGAAACTTCAGATTGAAGCAGTGTATGCCCAATAGGAACATTGGAGTTTAACGCAAATGGCGAAATGGCGGAGTGCCACGAACGCCTTTTGCGTCACCGGATTAGATGTGTAGACATTAATCTGGAGATCTCATGGTTCCGAGTACGATGAGAATGTAAGGGCAGAGCCTGCACACATACCCCTGTATGTCAGGAACCTAGGGAAATTAGGAAACCCCGTTCCAGACAAGGCAGTGTGGCCCCATCAGGAACGGAAGTTTCCTGCAAGTCCGCGATGTCGGATTGCGAAAGGGTTGCTAGTGACAGAGCACCCATTCTTGAAGAAGATGGAGCTCATTCACCAAGTGGTCTGTCCAAAAACTTGCCAATGAGTACTGCACAAAGCCCGGGGTATGCATCAACAGGTACTATACCCAAACGGTTTGGTGGGGTACCGGTAGCGAACACGACCACGGCAGCAATTCCTTATGTTCCTGTTTATGTGGCTGTAGCTTCATGCACAACATCTATGTCAACCGTTATGACCGTGACGACTGCTCACCTGGAAAGGTTTTATGCACCCGCATATTACCTCTTAATTGGTAATCAGAGAAGCAGCGGACATCTTGGCACTAGAGAGAGTTAAGTGCCAACACAACATTTTGACATGGGTTTGCAGGCCGAAGCTGACCGTCGTATGTCACGAGGATATACCTCTAGACAATACGACAACAGGCAATCCGAAACCAACGCAACCGAACGTTAATATGTTAATGATAGGAATGGATAACCTTCTTAACGACGTTATCATTCAATCTCACGAAAAACCAATGATTGAATCAAGACTTTGAAACACCTCTTCTATGACTTGCGAAGAGCAAGATAGAAGAGAGAGGCGTGAGTACGCGACTCCAAACAGGAAACCACGACAAAATCGTTCAGTGAGTGAAGCCTCTAGTAAAGACGAACGTCGTGAGAGCTGTAAGGAGAGACGTACTCATAAACGTCAGTCCAACCGTAAACTCGACGACCGAACTCAACCGGAGGCTCCGGAGCAAGGTCATAGAGAGAAGTCGAGCAGACGCAGAAAAACGCCTCAAGAGAAGCGTGCGGAAGCCACATGCGGTCAGTATTCACAGAGGGATTCGTTTGATGGTTCTCAGACTGATCGCGAACCTGTGCGGAGGATATCCAAATCTCGAAGGGCGGGAGGAGGCCGACAAAAGAATAGGAATTTTCTATCAGTAGACGTAGGGGTTCCTGGACGGATAATAGAGATGACCGTTGGTAAAGAAACTCTTCCGAGGCCAGACCAAGGTATCATGAAGACGATAACCGAACGCACGACCGGACATGGTGGGCACGAGAACTGCGCATGTGGAAAATGTCCTTTAATGGTGAGACCATAAAGGACGCAGAAGCGTTTCTGAACCGTTTGGTACGACGTATTTGGACTGTTTCAGAGCAATCGTGTACAGATTCAAACGCCCTCCCTCATTAGAGCAACAAGTGAAGATGGCCTGCTCACAGATTAATACGAGCAGCACTTAACATGGGACTCAAAATTCTCTAGTTCCAAAGTTAAGCGCGAAAAGCTCGTACCAGAAACTTTCCCGAAACAGAGTGGTGGAGCACGAGTTTCGGGTAAAATGGCGACTGTTACCGAAATTCGTTCGGATAAACAGTCGTCCAAGAAATCTAATAAGAAGAAGAGAAAGCAAAGTGCGAAAAACTCGATAAACTCTTCTTCAAGCGAATACGAAGCAGCCGCTATGTACGGTACTTTAAACGTTGCTAATAGTTTTCAGAAACAGTATGGCAAATCGAATAATGGAGTGAGTGCGCGCAACTCGAAATTCATATCGTACGTTACTATTGCGCAACAGTCACCTGGACAAAAAAAGCAGAGCTCGGGCAAGAGTAACAGAAATTCTTTGACGAATTCTCAACTGCCCAAACATAATGCTCTTCTTCCACAAATGGTACAAAACCTGGTGAGGTACGTGCAAACACAGATGACGGGAGTAAATCCACGATCGTGTCAATAATTTACTTAATAATACGACAGATCATAAAAAATTCATTAAAACCTGCTGATACGTTATTAAATGTTAAAAAATTTGACCATAATTTATTAAATGTTGATTCGTCTAAATTATTTAGTGCTTCTTGATTAAATAAATTTTCTATCGTAATTCCTTTTGAATTTATTTTCCTGACGGAAGTTCTTAAGACCATTTTATTTAATACATCGGACTTTTCCAACGGAAATAAGTTCATATCGTGAAGTTTATTAGTGTCTTTTTGGTCATATCTTCCAGTAGTAGCAAGTGTTTCCAGTGAGATATATTTTCATTTTAACTTCATGTGAGGTGTTAATATTTCGGGGTCTTTAACTTCGATTGGATTAGGTAACATTTTAAACCAAATTTGATGCATTTTATAAATAACTGATAAACGGCTGTCGCACGAAGAGGTTTTCCATTTCGTACATAAGTATACACATTCTATGTGTCAAAAAATAGGATTCATTGTTCAGAAAAACCGGTAGTTATTCGTAGTAGCCCGTTGTTTCTCTCTCTACTACTTCTGCTTTCAAACATTTTAATAAATGTATCACTTCCTCTACCGTTACTGGTAATAACTTGGTTGATTCATAATACGGTAACCCACTTCCGTGGGTGAGACCTACGCGAGCGCGAGAGTTTGGGTTAATACGTGTTTTTCAATTTCACGCCGTTGTTTCAATATATCATAATACATTCTATTCAATTGTCGTCCTACATATTTTGTAACATATAGAAATTTTTAATTTATATAGGCGAATATATCTAGATTATTTCCTTTAATTACCTTTTTGCTCATAAAACTCTTAACTTTTGTGTATTCGATTATAAAAAGTTTGGGGTATTGAGTACGTGCAAACCTAAAACCACATAGTTTTGCTCTCCTTTTTTCCATAATGCAAATGTGATATCGTTAATTTCTAATGAATACATAATTCGATTTTCTTGAGCTTCATTGATTTTATCTGAATTCCTTCGTATATCACAGAGTACTTATTTACCCTACACGAATCTTCAGCTAGTGTTTCCCAAAAGATTTGCAAAGCATCAATATCTGAACACTCTATAGCCGCTAGTATGAGCCGCTGACTTCAGAGTCTAATTTAACCTCATTTTGTTCTAGGTTTACTGCTACGTAATAATCGTATATTGTTATTTCAACGTATCCCGTGACGTAAGTATCTTTATAACTACCATATGAATCTGCAAAAGAATCTACGATACAATTTTCGCTATGATCATTCCCACCCACGAAAAGTACCGATTAATTTGTAGTACTATTTCTTGGCAAGTTTATGATTTGCGTCCCGCTCAATAAAAAATTACCTGATCGGTGAATAGCATAACATTCTTCTCTACTTATCTCTTTATAGTATCTAATCTCTCCACTTAATACTCGGGATGCTTGTCCATGGATACTGCAGTGTGTCACTCTACGCGTGATTTTAATCTTACATTTATAAACAAGAGTGATACTATAATCATTTAATTGTAATAGTTGCGCGTAAATTTTTGTTACGTTAATATTTATGTATTTAAAGAAACGCATTATATCCAAGTGGAACGATTTCTTCTCCGTCTGTAAAAAAAATTTTTCTTTCTTTCATTGTTCTCGTGCGACTACTGTTAAATATTAGATTCTTTTTATTTGAACTCAATTTCTATTTCATCTGGTATACTATCCAGTATTTCCCTAAAATAACACAAAAATGTGAATATTCCCCTAACAAAGAGAAATATAATTAACCCTAATATTGTACAAATTAAAGATAATGTTATGGATACAAAATGTTTGTTAGTTATTTTTTTTGGCAATAGTTTTCTATGTCCCAAAAATTTTCGAAGTACTTTTGCAATACTAATTCATAAAATAAGTTTATGGATTCTGCGTTGTTGAAACACCTCTGTTGATTTGCTAATATTCAATGACATTTCTGGAAATGCATATGTTCGAGATTCTGGGAATGTCGTATGTGTTTGTTAACTCTCCAATTATTTCAGAGATACAGTTAGTTTTTGCATGCAATATGCCAACTCGACATAATGATATTGGTTTATTGGCTATGCCGTTGCAACTTTCTAACATTTTCGTTGCCGTAAAATCGATTAGCTGGATTAAGAGAATGGTTTCACATGTATCTACTACTCGTGAAAGCTATATTAGCTCTTTCTTACAAATTAATTTACCTAGAAAATGTTTACAGTTTTTGATATAATGCTCCGCAAAACTATATTCTTTTCCTTGTTGTAATATATAACCATTTTTAAGTGATTATTCTTTCTCTCCTCCTGTCTTTTCTTACGCTGTTGTCGTTTAGTAAGTACCACTTCCACCTTTAGGTAGCCTACAGAAATTTGTTCATTTATTCATTGTTGATTTTATTTAAAGTTTAATTTCATGTCCTGAAGGAAGGTGTCAGTTTTCTTTGCTCAATATTTTTTTACTATTGTTCTTTTCAGTTACGCGTATACATATATACTCTTTACTTATACTCAAACATACCTAACACAGCGGTTGACCCAAAGGAAGGCTCGTAAATGATGCTGTAAAGAAATCGACGAAATTTTCGAAAGCAGTATTTTTGACTTCTATTTAATCAAATATCTAAACGACAGAGCTACGCTGTCGGAATAGATTAGTTCAAATATTAAATATCTGACAGGCGTAGCTTCGCCCTCTAAAGCCTTTAGATGAAAAACTGAGAGTGCCTTGGTGCGTTTTGATCGCTCCATATATACCCAAACAGTCCTTTTTTCTATCTTTGTCTTACCCTTTTATTAGGATAGAAAAATTATTGAAAACGATGCTTGTACCGAGTGCGCGAACACGTGGCCGCGCACCGTATGCGAGATCACGTGATTTCACACCGAGTGCGCCTTATTTGACACCATCGTCGTCGAAGCGGCTTGCTCGCGCAAGGGCTACTTATCTCCAAAGCTTTAATTTATTACTTTTTTTTTAACGTTCGTGCACTTGCGTTTCGGACGACTGCCACACTCGTAAGTTTCATTTTCTTGGTATCCACGTATTCCGATTTAAAACACTTGCATAATGATTCTTCGCAGTCTTACTGTTGTCTTTTGATTTTGGTCCCATTTCATAGTTTGTGTGTCTGGTTGTCTATTTGTAATTTCTTTGAAAGCTTCGTTTTAAATTTAATTTTTACTGTATCCATCTGAGGTAACTCTCTTTACTTATTCTAGTTTGCTTTTTCGTTCTCACGCAGCTTTTACGCAGTTCTTTCTAATTTTGACTGTGTAGAAAAAGATTCTAGGAAGATTCTAGAAAAAATTTTTAGAAGAAAATGCTACGAAAAGATTCTACGCAGCACTTTTTTAATTTCACGGCTTAAAAACGTTTTTATGAAAAATAATATGATTTTGCATTTTGATGACCATAACAAGGATTTCCACCATCCGCTAAATATAAAGAAGTATTAATTTGATAATAAATTTAACCTTGAATTTTATAGCAAAATTGAAAATTAACTAAGTTAGCATCAAAGGAAGCAAAATATAAAGAATTATCATAATGTCTAATTCGCTAAAAAATTGACATGATTTCGAGTATGTTACATGAAACAATGATAATAATTCTGAAGGGAAGACTGGCAATGGCTCTAAAAAAACAGAATTATGATTGCAACAATTATTAAAAGATAAGCCATTATTAGATATTTGTTCGTCCTGAAAATGCTTTGCTTCACAATGTAAACAAATTACGTCCATTGGCCCTAGATAATCTAAAGCTACAGATGGTTCTAAAATACGATTGTTAACTGTAATCATTTGTCGATTTGCTTGTCGTTGAATTCGTCTATTTTCCACACAACGAATTCGTGTTTTTCTTTATAATGCTTCCTGATTTTCGGGTGTACTTCTAATTGCTAATCGAGGCATTTTAATGGTACTTTATAATTTTTATTCATTTATTTATACTTACAAGATAAGAAAATATTTCATGTGAATAGAAAAAAAATTATAAACTTTCAAAACTAAAATTTTATGAGTCGTTATAGATACTAATAGAAAAATCTATTGGAATAGAAAATGTAGTTAACAAATAACCCTATTTTTAAACTGTAGCTTATAAATATAATGTCAAATACTACACGAAAAAAGACCAGATACTGTAATAACATTTATTAACTTAAGATCAATAAGTTTTTATTTGAATTCTATTTTGACGATTTTATATTTCAAATGTAAAATTCGTATATATTATTTAATAATTTTAGACTTCGTTTGATTTGAATAATTACTTATGAGGGGCTAGTTAGTTGTATATCGACGCCTGAGTGGAACAAAGACCTATCTCGGCAGTTGCTTCGATAAGACCCTATCTCGGCGGCGGCTTGAAGAAAGCCCTATCTCGGCCGCCGCTTCGATAAGACCCTATCTCGGCGGCGGCTTGAAGAAAGACCTATCTCAAATGAAATTTTTTGTTTTCAAATTTTGTAGTGGCAGTACTGCGCGATTTTAAATTATGGTTTTAAGCAGGGTTGCAAATATTTAATTACTTTACTAATTCAATACCTACATTAATTAGTAATTACTTCTGTACTGAGTAATTAAGCTTTCTTTTAATTCTTAATTACTTTTATACTGAGTAATTAAACTTTTTTTTAATTCTTAATTACTTTTATACTGAGTAATTAAACTTTTTTAATTAATAATTACTTTTGGATTGAGTAATTAAACTTTTTTTTAATTCTTATTACTTTTATACTGAGTAGTTAAACTTTTTTTTAATTAATAATTACTTTGGGACTGAGTAATTAAACTTTTTTTTTAATTAATAATTACTTTTTGACTGAGTAATTAAACTATTTTTCAATTAATGAATACTTCAGCACTGAGTAGTTAAACCTTATTTAAATTAATAATTACATTTGAAATGAACTATCCAGAAGCGTGGCAATCGAAAAAAGCCTCTCTACTGGAGCGGATGATGGTAAAGCAGTATTAAATTTTAAGAATAACTCTAAAACTGATGGGTAATCCTTAAGAATTATTAATTCTTTTTTCTAAATAATAATTTAATATAAGTTTAATTACTCAGTTCAAAAGTAATTGTTAATTAAAATAAAGTTTAATTACTCGGTCCAAAAGTAATTATTAATTAAATAAAGTTTAATTACTCATTCCAAAAGTAATTATAATTAAAATAAAGTTTAATTACTCAGTGCAAAAGAAATTATTAATTAAAAAAAGTTTAATTACTCAATATAAAAGTAATTATTAATTAAACAAAGTTTAATTACTCACTAGAAAAGTTATTATTAATTAAAAAAAGTTTAATTACTCAATAGAAAAGTAATTGTTAATTAAAAAAGTTTAATTACTCAGTCCAAAAGTAATTATTAATTTAAAAAAAGTTTAATTACTCAATCCAAAAGTAATTATTAATTAAAAAAAGTTTAATTACTCAGTATAAAAGTAATTAAGAATTAAAAGAAAGCTTAATTTCTCAGTACAAAAGTAATTACTAATTAATGTAGGTATTGAATTAGATAAGTAATTAAATATATGCAACCCTGCTTAAAACCATAATTTAAAATCGCGCAGTACTGCCACTACAAAATTTGAAAACAAAAAATCTCATTTGAGAAAGGTCTTTCTTCAAGCCGCCGCCGAGATAGGGTCTTATCGAAGCGGCGGCCGAGATAGGGCTTTCTTCAAGCCGCCGCCGAGATAGGGTCTTATCGAAGCAACTATCGAGATAGGTCTTTGTTCCACTCAGGCGTCGATATAATGGCTCTCGCACCTATACTTGCGTCAGGCGCTATCGCCCCTTCTGATATAACTGTGTTTTCATATGAATTTCACTTTGTAAGGTATGGTACACAAAGTTTATTTGAAGTTAGTTTTCTGGTTAAATAGGTTTGATTTCATTTGGGTGGATAAGCTTCATAAGTTATGGCTGAAAAAGTAATAGGTATAAAGTTAATAATAAAAATTGAGTAATTTTATTTTTTTATTTTAAGTAAAGTTGTTACATATTTTGCTGTTTAGGTTTGTCTTTATTAGGTTGCGTCATTTAAGTTTATTTTTTATAAGTTTTCTCATTTGGTTCGTATGTCAAGATACATCAAAGTTTGGTAAACTGTAGAGTTATTAAATCAGTTTATGTATACAATTTATACGATCAACAAAGCAGTATAATATAATATTTAATAAATTCAACAAATAAATTGAAATAATATAATATTTAAATAAATTTAATATGTGCTACTTAAGACTTTAGGGAAGGTTTGACTTCTAAAGAACCTGATACAAATATTTTATACTTTAGTTTATCCATAAAGTTAAGTGTCTTGTAGTTATAAAAATTATATGCATACCTAAATGTTGTATGTAGTTTGTTAACTTTTCTTCCTTCTCACATTTTCCTTCTCTATTTAATACATTAGCCGATAATGCCATCTAAAAACAATAAATTCATTTTTGATAAAAAAAAATGTAAACAAATATTTTCAAAATTTTTTATAACTGAGTGCAAGAAAATATAACAAACTCTAAAAATTTGCAATAAAAATTTAACAACTTTAGCGGTTTAATACAGTTGATTATGTATTTTTACGTTTTGTCACATTTGGTTACTGTTTTTTGCAATTTTGTATTTTTTTATTTTATTATTTACTTTTTTATTTTATACTAGAATTAAACATGCGCGCTCCGCGCGCTCTTACGTTTTTTAACAGTTATTATTTGAAATGTTACGTTGTTTTATTTACTGAAAACATAATTTTTAATAATATACTTATTCATGATTTATTATACTCCGAATTTGTCAAGAAAATTCAAACATTACGTTTCCCGTGCTGCCAAATCTAACCTACAATTTTAGACGCATGCGCAAAACGTAAACCAATCACACAGTCGTTTCACTTGGCTTCACAACATCCGGCAATCACTTTTTTATATAAGGATAACTTTCTTTTGTATTTTGTACATTTGTTACCTTTTTTTATGTATAAATTTATGTTTTGATGATTTCTTACTTTTCATTAAAGTACCTTAATTTCCTTTAGGGATTCTTAGATTACTTATAATCTTATTTTAGAAAATTTCATATAATAAAAATTTGATAAATATGTTAATGATAAATAAGATCGGGCGCTGCTAAATTAGCTTGTTCTTGACACTGTCTAATCTTCGGATTACAAAGTTTCTGAAAAAACTATATTAATTAATATTTATTTATTGATGAAAGATAGATAACACTGCTATAGCTAAGTGGCTTTGGTCTTTATCATATAAATTAGAATTACGTTAAGTTTTGATCAAATCTACGCATTTACTTTTGAAATTATCTGTTAAAGTGAATTCAAATCTTTGCATATTAAAGTTTTTAACAAAATAATCCATAAAATTAAAAAAAATTTTAATGAAAAATACTTATTGTATTTAGTAACATATCGTTCTGTAATAAATTTATTTTGTTTTTTCTGTTTGTAGAAAGTAAGCAAAAACGAATATACAAAATTTATGTTTTAACGACCCCTTAAATAACAAGTTACCTTGAAAAATTTTTTACACACTGTAAATAAGATTTCAAGCATTGAGTAGAATTGATACTTAAAATGCAGTTTCCCTATGTTCATTTTACAATGTCAATAAATTAATTGTTTAAAGGATAAAGTATCATCAAAAGTAGTCATCAAAAGGCGCGACAGCGCCCGACGCAAGTATGGGCGCGTAAGCCTTATTATACAGCTAACTCAGTCATTGTATTTTTTCTTTCATAACCGTTTATGATATACTATTTACTTTTATGAAATTTATAAAACATCGCTTTCCCTATTTATTTATTTTTGGTTTACATTTAGTTTTTTGCGAATTAATTCACGCATAATTAAGAAAAGCCACGATAAAGAAATTAGATGTCGATTTCCTTTACTCGATTTTTACTTCTTCCCTTTTGAAGTTACCCGTATATATCTATATTTATACTCGGAAAAAAGTTGAGACAGAGCGATGGGCGAATATATAAGAGAGAAAGAAAGACACTATTTTCAAGCCAATGAAAGAACGCGTACAGAGGTAAAAACATATAGGCGAGGTTATAACTTGGCCGTAAGAGGGAGCTAGTATCAAGTGAATACTTTCATCACAGCTGTATCGTCTGGCCGAATTTGTTGTGAAAAGTTATGAGTTACAATTTATTGTTTACGTAA
The DNA here is from genome assembly GCA_026168455.1 of Theocolax elegans. Lineage (NCBI taxonomy): Eukaryota > Metazoa > Arthropoda > Insecta > Hymenoptera > Cerocephalidae > Theocolax > Theocolax elegans. The sequence continues at coordinate 62,067,599 of CM047426.1, forward strand.
TTTTTCCAACACCTCACATTATTCCATTTCGGTATTATTTATTGTACAACACTGCAACCGACTATTGCAAGATGAAGACTTCATATTCGCCCGTATGGTATACTATAGAATATTAACCATCTCTATACGAGAGAAAAAGAAAGTGTCAATATATAACTCTAACCATAATAACGATGCTTATATTTTTATGCAAGTATTGGCCTTTTTTATCTTAAATTATAATATTATTTGATCTTAACAAACATAACGAATTGTCCAAAAATAAATTCATATTATTACATATTTTAATTATATTTATTATATTATATTATTGTATCATATTGTATTTACTTAATATTATGTACTTGCATTAAACTTTATTATTTGAATGTATTTATACTTGTATCTTTATAATAAATCTATCTCGATCTCAATGTTTTCCACATTGACCAAAATAATTTAAAAAAATAATATAGTACAATTAAATGGATGCTTTATCGTTCTCCATCCTGATTATCGTACTTTAATTTAGTAATTTGGTAACTTTTATATGAATACAATGATTTTACTGAATAACCATATTTTATTTTCTATGAAGCCAATATATGTGTTCGATACTTTGGAAAGTACATAATATTTAATAATTATATGAACTATAACACGTATAGGATTATTTTCTTTCCAATGTTAAGTGAAATGTATGTTTAATAATTATAATACATGGACTTAATTAAATAATTTAAAAAAATGTTGATAAGTTATTATTCTGCAGAATTATGAATATTTTTTTAAGATTTAAATAAAACCAACATGTCATTTCGTTGACAAGTTTGAAACTTATTTAATAATTTCAAACTTTTACATGTATACAAGTGACCTGAATGATTGAAAAAACGTATTGTTATTTCAGTGGATGCTCTATCATTCTCCATCCTTATTAATGTTACTAATTAACCATTTTTTATTTTCTATAAAGCCAATATATGTGTTCGATATTTTGACAAGTGCATAATATTTAATAATTATATGAACAATAACGCATACAGGATTATTATCTTTCCAACGTTAAGTGAAATGAATGTTGAATAATTATAACAATATAAAATTTATCGGGATTTGCGAACCAATATACTTTATTAAGCGAGGCTTTTACTCTTCGTCCACTATGGTTGGTGGAAGTCCCAGAGTAAGCCTTTAAAATTTAAAAATTGGCGTTTCGACCACAGCACTCTAGCTTTGGGCTCCTCAGTAAGGAGCTAGAGGCCTTCCTTAGACGCCCGTTGCAGATGGAAAACGACGACAAATGAAAGAAATGCGGCTATATATATGCCTTGTTTTTTGAATAATTATAAAATAGATTGACTTAAATAAATAATTTGTAAACTGTTGATAAATTATTATTCTCTATACTTATAGTTATTGAATACCTTTTTTAACATTCAGATAAAACAAATATGTCATTTCTTTGACAAGTTCGAATGTCATTTAATAATTTGCTATCTTTTACATGTACACAATGATTTTTATTCCAATGCTGAGTGACTTGAATATTTCATATTGACACTAACTAACATCTATATTATATTAAAATTCATCCGTTCTCCGGTGTCCGGCGGTGGCGTCCGGTGTCCCGCGGCGGTGTCCGGTCTCCTGTTGTAAGAATTAAGAGTATCTTGTGGAGTGGAAGGGTTAACGCTGATATTTCGGGAATTTCTGAATTATTTCGGGATAACTTCACTAAATACGGGATTTCCTGGATATTTCGGGAATTTTTGAGGTATTCCGGGATAACTCCACTAATTTCGGGATTTTCTAAATAATTCGGTAATTTCATAGGTATGCCGGGAAATCTTCACTAATTTAGGGTTTTTCGTGGATGTTTCGGGATCTTCTTAAGTATTCCGGGATAACTCCACCAATTTTGGGATTTCCTGCAAGTCTCGGGTTTTTCTGTGGTATTTCGGGATAATTCCACCAATTTCGGGATTTGCTGGATGTATCGAGATTTTCTGACGTGTTCCGGGATAACTCCAACAATTTCGGGACTTCCTGGATGTTTCGGGATTTTCTGTGGTATTCCGGGATAACTCTACCAATTTCGGGATTTCCTGGATGTTTCGGAATTTTCTGTGGTATTTCGGGATAAATTCCCTAAGTTCGGGATTTTCTGGTTGTTTCAAGATTTTCTATGGTATTTCGGGATTTTCTTTGGTATTTCGGGATTTTCTGTAGTATTCCGGGAACTCCACTAATTTTGTGATTTCCTGGATGTTTTGGGATATTCTGAGAGATTTCGGGATAAATTCACTAATTCAGGGATTTTCTAAATAATTCGGTAATTTCATAGGTATGCCGGGAAATCTTCACTAATTTAGGGTTTTTCGTGGATGTTTCGGGATCTTCTTAAGTATTCCGGGATAACTCCACCAATTTTGGGATTTCCTGCAAGTCTCGGGTTTTTCTGTGGTATTTCGGGATAACTCCACCAATTTCGGGATTTGCTGGATGTATCGAGATTTTCAGAGGTATTCCGGAATAAATTCACCAATTTATAATAATATTGATTTATATTGTAAAAAGTAATTTTCCAGTCAACTTTAACATACATTTTTTGATTTATTATTTTTTAATATTCAATAGTATAATTAATTACAATATTACTACTCTAACTTTAACCATCAACTCAGCGTTGGGTCGCATCCAGTATACAGAAGAAAAACCTTTGATTAAAAAGATATAAGTCAATGGTCATTGGTTGAATATTCACACGCAAAATTGTGAGATGAGTGACAAGTCATAAATGTTGTTCGCGAGAGCAAACTGAGGATTGCACTCGCGTTGGCAATATGACGCGCGCGCGTGCCGATGGTAGACGCTCGCATCGATACGCGGTAACATCGTAAATTAGGTTAGATTCAAGGGACGCTCGCATCGATACGCGGTAACATCGTAAATTAGGTTAGATTCAAGGGACGCTCGCATCGTTATGCCATGGTAAAGCAGGTTCTTATCGATATGTCATGGTAAAATAGGTTCTTATTAGGGGGGCGCATCAATATGCCAGGCTTTGGTAAAGTAGGTTGCGTTGGTATGACCATCGGTCGGTAAGGTAGGAAATTTTTAGCACGGATCAGAACCTGCTCTGATGGTAAGTGGCTTATAATCCTCTTTGCTCCAGCTACTGACTGACTTGAATGTTTTATATATAAAACTATAGTTACACGTTGATTTAAATAATGTGAAAAAACAATATTAATTAATTGAAGATGTTATACTTCTGCCTTATAGTTACTAGTTCCTTAGTAAAACTGGTACAAAAGACTGACATATATTTTACACTTATAGATGCAAATGATTCTTAAGTATTATATTGTATTCAATACCATAGGTATCAAAAATACAATATAAACAGATATTATTAATTTATTTATGACGTTTTCTACCGTAAGTTTTTTTATTTTATACGAATATAGCTTATTTAATTTTTTGACGATATAGTAATCTTACTAATATATAAAGAGAGAAGGTTTGTTTATATGTAACTAATAAACGCAAAAACTACTAAACCGAATATTTTGAAACTTTGCATATAGATTTGTTATAACATCTGGAATGACATAGGCTATATAAATATTCATTTTTTTAATGCACTATTTGTGAAAAAAAACATGGGACTATATTGCCATAGCGTAGTAGGGACTACTTCGCGTAGGAAGATGTTCTGCGGTCGGCGCTATACAATGCGCATGCTTCGCTCAACGACCGATAGGTGGCGACCGGTTTTACTATTCCCATTACAAAATTTGCATGCAGACAATATTAATACACCTTGAGCCATTGATGTATTCGTCATTTCGGCATTATTTTTACTTGCGTTTATTGCAAAAATCAAAATGCCTAAATCTATTAAAACTAATTTGTCAAGAAGAACTGCTCGAACTAGAGCAATGAGAGATCGATGACTTAATGAAAGTCGTGATGATCGTGAATCTCAATTCTCACAAATGTTTTCACAACAAACATTGCGACTTTCTCGAGAAACAGATTCTCAAAGAGAGTTACGTTTGTTAACTCAACGAAGTTAAGGCAAACTTCTGTTAGTAGACGTCGAGAGTCTATTGATGAAATAATTCAAAGGCTTGCAAATCAACGATTGCGTAATACTAACAATCGACGTACCTTACAAAATATTTGTGGTCAAAGATCTGCATTTGAATATCAACCTGAATTAGATCATGCAGGTTTTAAAGATATTCAAATAGGTGAAATGAATAAGATTTGTATTCACTGCGATGCAAAAAAAGGGAAAGACGAAGCACCTGGACTTTGTTGTGCTAATGGTAAAGTACATCTTCCACTATTAGAAGAGCCTCCGCAGTTTATGAAAAATTTAATATTAGGTATTCATAGGGATTCAGCACATTTTCTTGATAATTGCAGGCAATATAATACATTATTTCACATGACTTCTTTTGGCGCTAAAGAAATCAAAGAAGGAAGCTTTATGCCTACATTTAAAATTCAAGGCCAAGTTTATCATTTAATTGGTAATATGTTACCAAATCCTCATGAAAATCATCAATTTTTACAAATTTATTTTGTCTGAAAATGATCAAATTTCGGCACGATCACATATTAATCCAAATTTAAAAGTAGAACTTATAAAATCATTGCAAAGACTACTATTACAAAATAATAATTTAATAAAAAGTTTTAAATACAATCTTGAAAATAATTCTTTACAAAATTTAAATAATTTTAAACTGATTATACATTCAGATCGTGTACCTAATAATGAATATAGGGGTCGATACAATGCTCCTACTTGCATCGAAGTCTAGGACAAAGGTCCTAGAGATATTGTCTTACATCATAGAGGTGGTCATTTACAACGTGTATCTGAACTTCATCGTTCTTACGACCCTTTACAATATCCTTTAATGTTTACTAAAGTAGAAGATGGATATTACTTGACTACTCAACAACGAACTAATACTTCTAAAATAGTAACTTGCATGTAATTTTATGCCTGAAGGTCTCCGCAGAATAGTGGGCACACTATTCAAATTAAAATTCGCAATCAAATGGTACTAATTGACAATAGATGGGTTGTCCCATATTCACCATTGTTCTTAAGATGTTTTAATGCTCATATTAATGTTGAATACTGCCATTCAGTGCAAGCCATAAAATACATATGCAAATATATATATAAGGGTACAGATCAAGCAACATTTTCTATCAATAATAATGATGAAATTAGTAATTATATCAATGGTCGTTACATATGCACTTCAGAAGTAATGTGGAGGTTTTTCGACTTTCCAATACATGAAAGGTATCCAGCTGTAGTACATTTAGCTGTTCATTTAGAAAATTGTCAACGTGTTTTTTGTGATATTACTGAAGATACCATTCAACAAGTCCTTGAACATCCGCGGAGTACAACACTCACTGCTTTCTTTGATTTGACTTCTTCGGATGATTTTGCTAAAACATTACTATATCACGAGGTTCCTACATATTATGTATGGAATAATAACAAATTTTCTAGAAGGAAACGTGGCCAAGACGTTGAAGGATATCCTGGTATTAAAAAGATGCTGCTTTAGGTAGAGTTTACACAGTTCATCCTAATCAAGTCGAATGCTTTCACCTAAGGATGTTATTACACCATATTCGTGGACCAACTTCATTTGAATCACTTAAAACAGTTAATAGTGTAATATATCCCACTTTTAAAGCAGCATGTCAAGCGCTCGGACTATTAAAAAATGATGACCAATGGAAAAACACATTAGCTGATGCTGCAATATCACAAACATCTTCAAAGATGAGGGACTTATTTGCTATTATTTTAGTGTTTTGTCAACCATCTCAACCTATTTTATTATGGGAAAGGTTTCAAAAAGATTTATGTGAAGATATTCTTCACAAAGAACGTCAACGTAATAACTGATAATATTTTTAATCAAGGTTTAATTGAAATAGAAGATAGAGTTGTGAAACTTTCTGAAAAATATCTACAGGAATTTGGAATGCAATCTCCAGTTCGTGAAGAACAACCTTCTAATAGTCCTTTCACAGAATCTTTTACACGCTTCAATATCGATGACTTAATAAATAATATTCAAGTTAATTTATCTAAATTAGTACCTGATCAAAAATACGCATATGATGCTATTATCAATAGTGATTTTCGTCAGACTTTACCAGTTATAACAAAAGGAACAAGAGCTGATATTGTTAAAGCATGTTTAAAATCATCGCAAATATGGAATAATGTTGAAACTTTACATTTGCACACAAATATGAGAGCGTATCTTGGTGGGGGTAACCCGGACTTTTCCGAGCAATTAGTAAAAATGAGAAATGGTACTATAGATAATAATAATAGTTACATTCACATTGAAGATAATCTTGGTCAAGTTGTTTCAACTCTGGATGATCTTATATCGAAAGTTTATCCTGATATTGAAAATTTATTACAGAAGTCTTATCTTTGGCTGTGTGAAAGAGTAATTATTTCACCAAGAAATGCTCTTGCTGAAGAAATTAATCATTATATTTTAGGTAAATTTAATGGTGATATAAAAGAATATTTATATATTGATACAATTGTCAATACTGAAGACGTTGTACATTATCCTCAAGAATTTCTTAATTCATTACATCCGGCAGGATTTCCTCCACATAATTTAAAACTTAAAATAGGAACTCCAATAATATTACTACGCAATCTTCAACCTCCTAATTTTTGTAATGGTACTAGATTACAAGTCAAAGTGATGCGTAATAACATTATAGAAGCCATGATATTGATTGGTCCTGCTGCTAGAGAGACTGCTTTTATTCCGCGCATTCCAATGATCCCTACAGATTTGCCGTTTCATTTTAAACGTTTACAATTTCCCATAAAACTTTCATTTGCAATTAGTATCAATAAATCCCAAGGTCAAACTTATAATTACGTCGGAATTGATTTACGGTCAGAATGTTTCTCACACGGGCAACTATATGTTGCATTTTCACCTACTGGAAACCCAAAGAATCAATTCATTTTAATAACTTCATCCACAAAAACTACTAAAAATGTTGTTTATCCGGAAGTTTTATAATAATTCGATTCGACATTTAAAAAAATATTATTTTCTAATACGAATATCCATCAAACTATTTAAATTACAGCATGCTAAAATATCTAACAATATAACAATATACCTACAACTGCGATATCTAGCGATATGACCGTTTGAACTATCAGTCTCCGATTAACGTGTACTATAAACTGAATACTGATAAAGTTTAGTGAAGGACAAAGGCTTTCTGGTAAACTAACATATCCTCGAAACTGACTTCACTACACTATAGCTTTTCTTCGATATACTTATTTTAAACTGTACGTAGTGCTACTGCCACGTGCTTTCCGGTACTGTCGTATTTCGCGAATGTCTTTAAAAAATGTATCTGCATTAAAGTTTTAAAACTAAGATAGTTCTAAAGCTTTATTTCGGGCACGTTCACGTGTGCAATGAGATGAGTTACAATAATCAAAGTTAACTAATTTTTAATGGTCAATATTCGATCAAGTCAGTCGAAACAATTGTAAAAACAAATAAATATTGTTACATTTCTTAAAAGCAGTAAAAAAATTTTTCAAATTATCAAAATCACTATTAATTTTAAATAATCAACCGTATTTTTCATTAGTAATAAATTACTAATAAATAACTAAAGGCATATACAAATGATACTGCAATAGAATTGCTGAAATCTCAATAGAATCGACAAGTATTTCTTTTGAAAAATAACACATATAATGCAGAAAAGTATATGCCCTATACTATTTGGCTTACTTTATTTGTTTTCTTTTATTCTAACAAAACTTATGTAATACATAATCTAATCGTTAAACATTGAAAAACACCTTTTGTGAAGGTGTACAAGTTTGCAAGTATGGTGTAATTTAGATCACACATTTATACTAGATATCTAATATTTCATAACCTAATTTTAACGCATGTCTTTTTTTTACTTAAGACAATAACTTATTTTCTTTTTATTTTCAAACAACTTTCGCAATAGAAATTGCTGAAATCAAAATGGAATCGACAAGTATTTCTGTTGATAAATGACACATTTTTTCAGAAAGGTATATATATATATGTATACATGGGACATTCTTTGCCAAATCGATAACCACCCCTGCCCAAAATTGAGGGGCCGGAAAAAATTCCTACCCGGACGTAAAATTTAGCTTAATACATCTACTTTCCATTTGAAAGTGGCATAGGTGAAGAATTCAAATTGGTGGTCCGGTACAGCTCCAACAGTACACCGATGTCACTACGGAATAGCAGTTATATGTCCTTAAAACTTGCAGGGGCAGAGAAAAAAATATTAACAAAGCTTATTCGCATGTATTTTTGACCGCTGAACACGAATCCACCGTTAGTTTTTGCCTGTGGAGCCAATTTTTGCACATAACCTCAAACAATAGTCCAAAAATGCCCTATTACGTGGTTGAAACTCGAAAAAATGGTAAAAAAATTTGGAAAGAGGCTTATTCTCGTCTATTTTTGACCGCTGAACACGAATCCACTACTTGTTTTTGCCTACGGGGCCACCTCGTCCATAACCTCAAAACAAAACAGTGTAAAAGATTGCTTAAATCGTACTTGTATTACAAAAAACAGTCATAGCATTTTTTGTGAGAGCAAAATATTTCCTTTTAGGGTTTCATTCTTCGTTTTTGGTTGCGATGATAACTAATCTTGCATCAGAATTTTCAAATTTAAAATGGCGGATAAATTACAACATTGCGGCCAAGGACCGCCAAAATGCGTTTTATTTATTTCTGGAAAATTCCGGAGAAAAACTTCCGTTACACTGCTATTCGAGGGCCAATAACAAAGACTATTCGACACTAAAAAAAATTGAGACATACATATTTTTATTGCTTAAGATCTCCTCTTTCCGATGGTGCCAATGAAATTCCTTGAAAAGTTTATTTATTATTCCAAAATGCAGTTTAAACAAAAAAAAACGTAATTTTTCGTGTTTAATTTTTTTTTTGTGATCCATTTTTCAAAGCTTTTTGAATCTGCAATCAACTTGGAACCTTAATAACCGGTGGAATAAATGTCTGAACCTTGAGGATCCATGGTTCAAAGATCGATTTTTTGTATTAGTATTTTCAAAATGGCATCTTAATGGCAAAATTTTTGTGAAAACATTCCTAATTTTTTTTACAATAAATGATGCTCTTTTCGAAAAAATGTTCAAGAGTAAAAAGTTCTTGTAATCAGCCGAGGAATGTGCCTGAATTTTCCCGAAGCGTTTTGAGCACTTTTTCGAATTTTGCATATGAACAATTTTTGCAAAATTCAAAATTTTACTCAAATCGCTTCGGAAAAAATCAGACGTATTTCTTGGCCAATTCTAAGAACGTTTTGTACAAGTTGATTGTAGATTCAAAAAGCTGTGAAAAATGGATCACAAAAAAAAATTAAACACGAAAAATTACGTTTGTTTTTGTTTAAACTGCATTTTGGAATAATAAATAAACTTTTCAAGGAATTTCATTGGCACCATCGGAAAGAGGAGATCTTAAGCAATAAAAATATGTATGTCTCAATTTTTTTTAGTGTCGAATAGTCTTCGTTATTGGCCCTCGAATAGCAGTGTACCGGTAGTGGCGTTTTGGCAGTTTAAGGGTTAAGACAGCAGGACTTCAGGGTACCTTTCCCGGTGAAAGTTACTCGGAAAAAAAATTTCAGTGTGACTTCACCGGGAATCGAACCCCGACCCCTGAAGCGATGTTGTTTCTGTGACTAGCACGCTAACCACTGAGCCAACGTCGTTCTTCCCAAAATACGTATTATATGTTTAAAACAGGGTACAATCGACTTCAAAATACGGTTACGAGGGTTTATGGCATCATCTATTGCGAATTATATACTTCAGTTTTGAAAAACAATATAGTTTATCCAATATAGGGGTTAAGCATCTGCATAACCTCTTTCGCGACGTGAAAAAGGGTATTACCGGCATTGTAATCCGGTTATAGGGGTTTTTCATATCGCTGACCACTGATTGATTATTAGAATTCATGTGTTGCTATAATTACTTTTATAGTCTAAATGTATTATCCTGCAGCTGACTGAAAAATAGTGATAAAATTATCGATCATGATATGATCTTCTGGGGAAATAATAATTTGAAAAAGAGCTCTCTGTTTTTAGCAGGGTTGAGACTGCCATGAAATGATAAGTCACGTCATGCCCACATTTCTCTTTTTTTTGTTTTTTTTTCTTTTATATTTTTTTTATAATTTTAAACATTTTTTTTACAGTTTTTTTGTACTTAATCTCAGAAATTTATTCGGCACTTCACATAGTGAATTCTACACCTCTCAGCATTTGAATATCTTTTGATTATCAAAGTCTTTGGTTGTTTGATAGTAAATGAGTGATTCTTCAAAATCTGTGGTATAGGGGGAGCTTCTCCAAATCTTTTATTTAAGTGTCTAGTTGATGTATCCTGATCAACCTTACTGAAATAGAATATCTCGATATTTTTAAAATGGGTTCTCGCCCAATTAAAGAGAGCTTGTGGTGTCAGTATAGCTCTCATTGGTTTTAGCAGTAGACTTATTCGATAAGCTTCTCGCTAAAATATAACCCCTAAACCGTCGTATCCGCTCTTACCATATGCAATTACACAGTAATGCCATTCCGCATCCACTTGAAAATCTTCTTTGTGGTTGATCAGATTAGCGATTTGGAATCGATTTTTAAAATGTTGCTTCGCACCATCTGTCATTTATATAAGTTTTTTAACATTCCTAATAGTTACTTTTATCTCCGGAATAAGTTGTTTCTGAATTGTATATACTGCAGAAGTATCATGCTTCAAACTCTCTGATAGAAATATTGCACTTTTGTGTTTTAGTACAGAATTTTCTTCATAATAATATATATACAATAAAATTAGATTGTTGTTTCGTTATGTAAGAATGAGGTTTGATGATCTGCAGTTTATCGTGTAATTCATCCACAAAATCTGAAACATCTGCTGTTAGGTATTTAATGTAGATCTTATCTGTTACTGTCCATACCGTATTCTGTTCTCGATCGATAGAAGCATTTATTAAGATATTCAATATTTCAGTAGAGAAGGTTGAAATATCAGGACATTTACGACACTGATGGAGGTAACACTCTAGCGTAGAATGCTTGCAAACAAGTAACTTCAAACAGTTGTGATAATCACTCACTGGAATTTTTGAGTCTTTAGTCAGAGTCTTGATATCAATAGCATCTAGCATCAATTTGCAAATTTGATGAATTGTACATACGCATACGGAATGCGTTCCTTTCGTTCCAGCCAAGACGCAGTATTGTGGTCGTAATTTAGCGAAGACACTGAAAGATATTGGATGATCGGCATAAGATTTTTTAAACAGCGTTTGTAATTCTTTTAAATCCATGAGTAAAACGCCAACTTTAATCGAACAAGTACCTTTTATGCCAGGCATAATTCTACTAATGTAATCGTTGAGATAAAAATCGATAACTTTTGTAAATGTCGACCAGCTTTCACAGGAGGATCAGCCAAAACTCCAGCGGTTGATCTCAACTCTTTAGCTTTCCTAGCCATGTAGTATGACGTGTTGAATTCTTGCATAACTCTCCTGATACTCCATGACTCTGGTGCTATGGTAAGAATCTTGAACTTCATGGGATCGCCATTCTGTAAGCTTACAAATTTATCTTTGAGCCCGTGCAGGAGTTCCTCTAAATGTTGTAATCTACTGTTCGGGAACTGGTTTCCAGTTTCTAAAGAAGAATTATGACTATAAGTATCTTGAAGGAATTCTTCTGGATGCTGATATTCAAAAGGAGAATTCTTTCGAGTAGCTTCAAGGAGTTTCTATGAATGCCGTAATCGAGTATGTGATGATTCACAATTAGTATTTGAAGGAAAATTTTGATCGTGAGAATCGCTATCCAGTATACTCACTGAATATCGTCGTTTTTGACAATTATTACATATCATCCCATATTTAGGGAGATTTGGTTTCTCCGCTAACAGAGCCTTCGAGATCTGTCTAAGATTCGTTCCTATGTGACGAGGAACACCATCCTCCTCATATGGGTTGATACAGCGATCTTTACGATAAAATATTATGAATCAGAACCTAAGGTGTGATTCAGTCAATAACGATAAGAACACGGATGTTTTATATATATATATATATATATATATATATATATATATATATAATGTTCATAGGTTATAGGTTAGAATAATACATGAATTGTTTCTCTGTAAATAACAAAGAATTTTATTATTTTATACAAAATATAATTACATACTTAATAAATAATGTTTATTTACCTGTAAATAACAAAGAAACAACATTCAATGTTATTATTCACAAGGTTGTCTTTAGATTACTTTTATAAAGTTTTATTCATTGTTTTCGGTATATCTTTATTAACCGCACTAATTGACACGTGCCAATTCTTATCTGCAAATTTTACCTGTCGGTATATTAAAAGATTTGATTTACCGACCTACACGCGCGCAATTCAAATAGACTAAGGATATTCCTTACATCTCCCCTCCTGGAGACATTTTTGGTACAAAAATTTGGTATAACTAATAATAATTACAAAATAATATAGACTATTATATACCACTTAGTAGTTACCACCTTTGAGTTAAGGAGATGGAGTTAATTTTGAAATATGGAATAAATTTGATTCTAACTTTTTGTGTCCTGTATTAACTTCATACATTGAGTTTGATATCTTCTTTAAAATCTTGTATGGCCCGATTCTTAGCATATCCAATTTCTTTCGGTTCATTCGGTTACCATTTTCAATGTATACTAAATCTCCTAACATAAATTCGTGTTCTTTTCTATTTTTGTCATATAATTTCTTATTATATTCATGGTATTTTATACTGTTTTTAAATGCAGTTTCTCTATCGTTTTCCAGTTGATTATAATCTCTATTCTTTTTTAGTTCATTTGGTAGTGCTGATGTATCTTCACCATTTAATAAATATTTCGGACTAAATTTTGTTACCGTGTGCTCGGTCTCATTGTATTGGTTTATGCAATTTCTTGCTATAGTTGTCCATCCACACTTCTTTTTTTCTTCGTTTATCGCACATCTTATTTTATTTACTAAAGTTTGGTTAAGTCTTTCGTTTAGACCGTTCGAAAATGGTGCATTAATTCCTGTAAAGATCATTGTAACCCCTTTTTCTTCTAAGAAATTTTTGAATTCTTTAGAATTTATACCTGGATATTGATCTGTTAGAAGTATTTGAATATTATGGTCTCGTAGTACATTTTCTGTTAATTTAATGAAATCATTTGCATTTTGTGTTTTTGATGTCAATATGCAAGCATATCTTGTAAAGTGATCTACTAAGAGATGTAAATATTTTTTTGTAGATCTTAAGCCACCGAATCCACCTATTGTATCGATAGAGACTATTTCAAAAGGTTTTTTTGCAGGGCCAAGGTGTGACATTAACCCAATTTTGTCTTGCCTTCTTGACTTATTTTGTATACATACTTCGCAACATCTACAGGCTTTCTTTATATTTTCAGATATATTTGTTGCTGTATAATACGGCAGTATCTTATTTTTCATTTGGTTTATTCCAATATGACAAAATTTCTTATGCGTGTCTTTTATTAATTGTTTACTAAATTCTTCTGATAAGAAAATTTTATCTTTGTTTCTTGATTTTTTATAATACAAATTATTTTTATACTTTAGTTTGTCTTTGTTGGATTCTATCTCTTTATTTTTTTTTTGATTCTCTAAAATATCTTCTAAACTAATTAAGTTTACAATCTTCAATTTATCCTCTTCGTCTTCTTCAGACTCTAATACTGGATTTCTGCTTAAGCAGTCTGCTTCTAAATTATCTTTACCTGGACGGTATATTATTTCGAAATCAAACTGTGATAAATAATAGGTAAGATCGCCTAGCTCTTCATCTGTTCTCGCTTTTATATTCATTTTTTCTAATGGTTTATGATCTGAAAATACTTTAAAATGTTTGCCTATAAGCCAGTGTTGCCAATACTTTACTGTTTCTTTTATTGCTATACATTCTAAGTAAATTGCTTTTTTTCTTTTTTGTGATTCATTCAGTTTTTTTGAAAAGTATGCTACTGGTTTTTCAGTTATTGGATTCTCGTTTAATTGTGGTTGTGTTAATATTGCACCTATACCTTTTAAACTTGCATCTGTGTATATGTGTATTGGTAAGTCTGGATCAAATATAGTTAATACTGGTTGAGTGCAAAGGAAATTTTTCATGTATTCGAAGGCTTCTTGACATTCTTTTGACCAAACAAATTTTTGATTTTTTCTTAATAGGTTATGCAGCGGTTCTAAAATTAGAGACGTTTTTGGTACATATTCGTTATAAAAGTTGATTTTTCCTAGAAATTGTCGAACATTTTTCTTATTTTCTGGGACCGGAAAGTTTCTTATGGAAATTAAATTATCTTTTATCGGAGAAATTGAGTTATGTTTAATTATATGTCCTAAGTATTGCACAGAGTCCAGTGCAAATGTGCACTTTGACAGTTTCAATCGGAATCCTTCCTTCATAATTGCATCTAATAGTTTTGATAGATGGTCTACATGTTCTTTGAAAGATTTTGAAAATATTAATATATCATCTATGTAATTGACTGTAAAATTTGATAAATTATTTTTTCTTATTATATTGCTTAAAATTCTTTGGAAGATAGCTGGTGATGTTTTTAAACCAAATGGTAAACAGGTCCATTGAAAATGACCTTCTTGGGTCACAAAGCCTGTTTTTCTTCTGTCTTCAATTCGTAAAGGGATAGACCAAAATGCTGAATTTATATCTAGTTTTGAAAAAAAACTGCAATTTCTTGTCTTTATTACTAGGTCTTCAATTAGTGGAAACGGTTGTGATTGAGGAATTATGATTTTATTTAAATCTCTAAAATCTATGCATAATCTAGATTTTTTATTTTCATCTCTTTTATAAGCTAACGTTACTGGAGCAGCAAATGGGCTGTATGATTCTTCTATTAGGTTTCTTTTAAGTAATTGTGAAATTTGTTCTTCTATTTCTTTTTTATCTTCGATTGTACATTTATATGGTCTTTTACTACAGTATTTATCTATTGTCAAATCTATTCTAGCTTCGTAATCTTTTACAGTACCTATATCATATTTATCTATTGCAAATATATTTTTATATTTGTCTATTAGGTTCTTTATTACTTTTTCTTCATCACGTTTTAAGTGGTTTGTTGAAACGTTGAAGGTGCTTATTTCAATGTGTTCATTAAAATTGATTTGATACTCATTTATTATATCATTAGATTCGGAATGTTTTTGTTCTATCTCTAATTTTTCATTTTGTATCAGTCTGAATTTCTTTATACAATCTAATCCTATTAGAAAGTCATGTTTGAAATTTTTATTGTTTATTATGAACACATTCATGTGATCCTCTATATTTAGAATCTTTATTTTTATTTTTATTAATCCATCTGTTTTATACACACCATTAATTGTTCTCAAATTTGTTTTTTCTTTTTTTATATCATTATTTGTAGATTTTAAATTTAGTAATTTTGAATTTATTAATGTAACATTTGATCCTGGATCATAGATAGCAGATATTTTTAAAATATCATTTAATTTTATTGGGAGTTCAATCAATGGTGGTATTATTAGTTTTTTGGATTTTCATCACTTAGTTCTACGTCTAAAGTTAAATTATTTACTTGTTTGACTTTATTAATTCTATTTTCTTGATCTTTAAACCAGCATTCAGTTTCAGAATGAAAACGTGTTCCTTTTTCTTTTTCTTTACATATTTTGCAAGGTGTTTTTTCACTTTTCTCTTTTGTGTTTGGTTTATTCTTTTTCATATCTAAATTTTTTTGTACATTAAAATTGATTTGATACTCATTTATTATATCATTAGATTCGGAATGTTTTTGTTCTATCTCTAATTTTTCATTTTGTATCAGTCTGAATTTCTTTATACAATCTAATCCTATTAGAAAGTCATTTAATTTTGAATTTTTGAATAACATTCTGACTCCTGGATCATAGATAGCAGATATTTTTAAAATATCATTTAATTTTATTGGGAGTTCAATCAATGGTGGTATTATTAGTTTTTTGGATTTTCATCACTTAGTTCTACGTCTAAAGTTAAATTATTTACTTGTTTGACTTTATTAATTCTATTTTCTTGATCTTTAAACCAGCATTCAGTTTCAGAATGAAAACGTGTTCCTTTTTCTTTTTCTTTACATATTTTGCAAGGTGTTTCTTTCACTTTTCTCTTTTGTGTTTGGTTTATTCTTTTTCATATCTAAATTTTTTTTGTACATTAAATGTTCTAATTTACTTATTTCATTATGTAGGTCTTCAGTTTTTGTTAATTTTTCTCTATCAATTTTATCAATTATATAATTTGGCAGACCTATAGCAATCAGATCTATCAACGTTTCATTGTCAATAGTTTTTCTTACTAGCAATAAAATTTTTTCTTTTTTTATAGAGTATTCTAACAATGAACCTGTCTGATATTTAAATGCTAATGCATATTTTATTTGAGACCATCCTTTACTGGCAAATGTATTACAAAAATTTTGTTTCCACTCTTCCCAATTTGCTTCAATTGTAAGCTTGAGAAGTGTACAACTATACCAATCTGCGGCCCCCTTTTCCATAAAAGATTTTAAAATTTCAATTTTTTTGTTATCAATGTTTAAATCAAACCGTTCACATTCTTTTTCAAATTCAATCATCCATTGATTCGCATTCGAATTTTTACCATCAAATTTTTCAATTGTAAATTCTTTAGCTAATTTTCCAATGTTTATTTTTTCCGATTTTTCTTCGCTTTTTTCAAGTAATTTCTGTAATAGTTGTACTAATGGTATTTCTGCTGCATTCGCTGTCACGTCACTAGTATTTTTGTTTTCAATCAATTCTTCTAAATATTCATCGTTAAATTGTACATTTCCTTCTTTATCAAAATAAGTATTTTTTAATTCTTTAGTTAAAGTAATCCATACTTGTCTCATTTGGTGTCTTTGTTTTAATGCTTTCTTTACCTTATTAAACGTAGGCGTTTTAGCGAGCTCCTCGTGGTAGATTGCATTCATGTAATCGTGTGGAATTTTATACACACGACCGTCTGGCGTGGTGAGTCTGGTTACACATAATATGTTGGATTTTCCATCCGAGGCTTCTAGCAACGTAAACTTAAATTGCAACTTGTCCATTGTGATTTTCAACGAGAATGTTGTTTTATAATGTTCATAGGTTATAGGTTAGAATAATACATGAATTGTTTCTCTGTAAATAACAAAGAATTTTATTATTTTATACAAAATATAATTACATACTTAATAAATAATGTTTATTTACCTGTAAATAACAAAGAAACAACATTCAATGTTATTATTCACAAGGTTGTCTTTAGATTACTTTTATAAAGTTTTATTCATTGTTTTCGGTATATCTTTATTAACCGCACTAATTGACACGTGCCAATTCTTATCTGCAAATTTTACCTGTCGGTATATTAAAAGATTTGATTTACCGACCTACACGCGCGCAATTCAAATAGACTAAGGATATTCCTTACATATATATATATTACAGAAAATTTTTTCTAAAACTCTTTTAATAATTATTAAAAAATCTTTGAAGCGGTGTCAATCACCATTACAACCATAAAATAATTAAAGAATTGGTGAAGATTAACCGGAGAAGAAAAATTTTACGATTACTGCTAAGTGTAATATATAAGAATTATAAATACTTAATCTCCGTAAGTAATAATTTAAAAAATTATTAGTGATTCGCTTTTTTCAAGTAACCTTTTATTTCTTTTTGTGAAAAATATTAAATCTAATAAAATCTAATAAGAGTTATAAAAGCTATAAAGTATTTTGAACTATCACTCGAGTCCAAAATCCACATACAATAAATTGATTATAAAAGTATAATAAGTATATAATATAAATATATAGAATATAAGTATATAATAGTATAATCAATCAATCATATAAAAGTATTAGCTTTTTTCGGATTTTATTTACTATTGTCGTATATTGATGATCATTTGAGTATTGAAGTATGTAACGGGGTGGGTACTGGGGATATGTAAGGCCCACGGTTAGGCCCAATCTGTCCCAACTTACCAACCTTAAGTGTGCAGTCCCACGATGCGGCCGAGAATCACTTTGATTCCTGTGCAATGCCGTTAACAACGTCAAACACCTCGTTTGACTTAGATACCGTGTGTTGGGCCCTATGCCCAAAATTGCCAACTAGAATAAACACCGGAGAGGGCGGTATTCGTAGGATAGGACAGTAACCGGCAAAACACTATCAACAATTGATATCTTTCGTTCATCGGCGAGAAAGATTGCCTCGCCGAGTCAATTTATTAAATTAACAATTAAATATTAAGAAATAAACAATAAATTACCGTTAACAATTTACGGGGAGTCGTACCGATGACTACCCCCGAGGTCAGCGCGAAAACAGTTAGTTAAAATCTATTTAACTGTCGATTACGAGCAACCGATCCGGGTATGATCGGCTGCTTAACCTGATGGCATATGTCACACCGTGTGACGTATGTATCTCTGACGTAGAGAGCTTTGACGTAGAAGCTTCCTACGTCACGCGCGCCTTCTCGAACCACCGACCTGTCTATTCGTGCGGGTATTGTTACAAGAGGGGGGAAAGGAGGAACGCTTCCTCACCTGAACCGTACCAGGGGCCTGATTCTGTAACTGTATCGATGGTGACATACAAAAATTTCTGTTTAAAGAAACTTTTTATTGGCCAAGAAAGTATCTAGGCCAATCAAAAAGTTTCTTTAAACAGAAATTTTTGTATGTCACCATCGATACAGTTACAGAATCAGGCCCCAGGTAAATCGGGACGCGAAATATTAAGTAGACACGCGGGTCTAAACGTGGTGCACCACTTACCGCTTCTCTAAATATCGCGTCTCGGCGGGAAACGACTGGGCAAAGGAGAGATAGCTCGTCCTCGTGCTTATCTCTCTCTCTCTCTCTCTCACTTCAACGGTCGGGAAGGCGGTCGACTCTTGGCTCCCTTTTCTCACTGCCCGTGAGACGTGCTGCTCTGCACGCCGACATGGAGGTTGGTGGGGAGAAACCCTCACACCCACACACTAAATTCACCAGTCTTTAATCTCTTATTTCCCGTTAGAAATCTCTCGGCAGTTGTCAACACGATGTTGTTGCCGATCGCGCGCGAACTCTATCAGTACTCCCAGCTGGGCGCGCACGATTGTCGCGCGTTCGTGCGCGCGCCGCACTGTATCCTCTTTCGCGTTGCTTACCTGATCGGTAACTCGCTTACCGTTTTAAGTATTATATACTTTTCTTATACATAAGATGTAATTAAAATAAAAAAAGGTTATTTTATTTGTTTTATTTGTCAACTCATCAAAATATGATAAAATAAATTATGCTTTAATACGCATTTAGGCAGGGTTCGTTTAAAAAAACATAAGAGTATTACACAAAATTTAATCAAACCCAAACTTTTATTCATTCTTTATTTGGCACCGTATATTTTTTATTCTGCATGTGTATGTTCTACACAATCAGGTAATAAATATTTTATTGTATACAATTTAGAGGTTTCTAAATAGTTATTTATTAATTATGTAGAACATACACGTGGCGAAGGAAAATAAAATCTTTATGAAATTTATTTGTGTTTAATTAAATTTGTGTATGAAGTAAACCCTGCCCGAATTTATTTTAATATTTATAGTAACATACTTATGAATAAACTTCTTTCTTACAAAATCTAAATCGTCAATAAACTTTTAAAAATTATTAAAAAGTATTATTATCAATAAAAACAAAGTTTATAACAGATAATAACTTTTTACATATTGTTTTTACTATCATACGCTCCGGTTAAGAAAAGCAAATACAAGATTATCACTGTTATAAACTATTTTTACCTATTCATAACAAAAAAATCTGCTTGTAACTTTTATAAACTATTTTTATAGTCTCAAATACTATATTTATAAATAGTTATTAAAAATTATGAACTTTTTAAACAAATAAGTAAATATTATAATATAATCTTATTAATAATTATTTGCTAAATTTTATTTCCGCCTGGAAAGTATGAGAAAAGTAAATATATTAGTAATTATTTTAGAAACTTATAACAATAATGTATGTGATAGTTGTAGATAAATAATTATAAAAAGATTACGATTAATTTTGTTTAAGTAAACGATAATAACAATGGGGAAGTTATTGTGTAAGTTATAAGGAAGATTATTGGGAGTTTAAAACTGTCAGGCGACACTAGCGTTCGCTAAGGGAAATTAACAAAATGGGACACTTTCTCACTGTGCCATCGTGTATGTACAGTAGCCACGTGACTTATAATTATCTTACCAATCTTTCGAGTTTGAACTGCGTAATACTGAAAATTTAGATTGTTTTTTGAGGTTATGGACGAAAGGTGGCCCCGTATGCAAAAACTAACGGTGTATTCGTGTTTAAAGGTCAAAAATAAATACGAATAAGCCTCTTTTCAAATTTTTTTACCATTTTTTCGAGTTTCAACCACGTAATAGGGCATTTTTGGACTATTGTTTGAGGTTATGTGCAAAAATTGGCACCGCAGGCAAAAACTAACAGTAAATTCGTGTTCAGCGGTCAAAAATACATGCGAATAAACTTTGTTACTATTTTTTTCTCTGCTCCTGCAAGTTTTAAGAACTATAACTGCTATTCCGTTGTGACATCGGTGTACTGTTGGAGCTGTACCGGCCCACCATTTTGAATTCTTCACATATGCCACTTTCAAATGGAAAGTAGATGTATTAAGAAAAAATTTACGCCCGGGTAGGAATTTTTCCGGCCCCTAAATTTTAGGCAGGGGTGGGTGATCGATTTGGAAAAGAATGCCCTATGTATATATACATATACTACACATAATTTATTTTATAATTTTTTGGAAACCTCATGTCTTGCAACAATAAATAAACAATAACATTTATTTATGCGAAATTAATTTTTCTAAATCTAATATAACTGCATTTTCTCTTTTTTATGTTTTTTAAATAAAATTAGAATAAACATGCAATATCTAATATTTTATAATAAATTTTCAAATGCATTTCAAAAAAGTATTCGAATTTTTTTTAAATACAAATGTATTTTAAATACAAGTGTTTAAATATTAAAACAATAACTTATTAATTAAATGAATTTATCGTTTGTCCAAGTAATGTTTAGTAAAAAAGTGTCTTTATTCATCGTCACGAACCAATAGGTGTTAATAGATGTTAAGTTACATAATTGCCGACATTTCGGACATTTTTTCGCCGTCCCTTCTCAAGGCTAAAAATTAGTAGATTACAGTACATATAGATTAATACAAGCAATGAAACATTTAAATCGATGTCACAAAACAATTCATACACTCACCAAATTTAAACAAAACTCAAAAAAACAACATATCACTCGTGTGGTTTGATCTCGCAAAAGCCACTCTCTTCGGTATATTATTACATATCAAATCTATAAAAATTCAACAAATTACGTTTAATTCTCGCATTAAAACAATAATTTTTAATAATACAATTTAAAAATACAATTTAAAAAACCTTTCAACTAGTTTTTACTACCTACGCTGTCGTCTTCAGAACAAATTGTTTAAAAATATATATATATTGTAACAGGGTTATTCTCGTACGTCAGGAGGGTCTTACTTGTCCTGTGCATATCCTCAATGCACAGGAAATATTCTCCGTGTACCGATCAGCTGTTTTACCAGACAGCTAACCGATCGTCAGAACCGTCCTTGAAGTGGTGCGAGCTAGCCTCAAGCTCCGCACGACGACGTCTTCCCTGTGTACAATGTGTGCACTTACCTAGTGTACACTTATCCTCCGTCAATGCTCGTACTCGGCTACTCAGTTATGTGTCGTGCGCAGTACAATGCACGACACCCGCGGGACATGGCGGTATTCGCCTTCGGGGACAGGGAGTAATCACCGGTTAATTAAGATAACTCGGAATTAGAAGTGATCAATTAATTTATTGATACGAAATAAGAATAAAAGAAATGTTACAATAGTGTGAGCCAAGGCAAGGTCGAACCTTGGCTCAAAGCAAACAAGGTTATTCGCGTAACCTATAGAAAATACAAAATACACGATGACGTGTGTGTATGTGCGCCCGCCGCAATATACGCGTCGAGACTCGCGGTCTCGATCTACTCGGGGAGGAGGTTATACTCGCCAGGTATCGGTTACCTGGCTCTGTGGTGTTTATCGCTGGGTTGCGATCGCGCTGGAGTGTGTAGCACTCCGGTTTGCCGTAATCGAGATTTACGGGGCGAGAGAGAGTGTCGCGACGAGAGCGGCTAACCTCACGTATACTTCTGCGTCGGGATACCGCGCGTATCCCGTCGCCGGTTTCGCTCGCGGTATGGTGGTAATAAACCGGATATGGCCTGGCCAGGACTTACGTTAGTCAGAGGATGATCCCGGGGTGGACGGCACGTGTCTCGTTCCCTTCGGTCTCGTACTCTCTCCCTCTCTCTCTCTCTCTCTCTCTCTCTCTCTAATTCTCTCGTCCTACTGCACACCTCACTCGCGGGGTATGCCTTATTCTCCCTCTCGTACGATTCCCGATACCGGGTTTGTTCGAGGCTCGAACGATACTGCCGGTGTATCGTGCACACCGGCTCTCTGACGCGCTCGCGCATGCGCCTTACGCGTCTTCAACGGTCGACTCACGCGATCGGTACGATTTTCGTCTCGCGTGAACCGTTTACCGTTACAATATATATATATATATATATACATAGGACCTCCCCGAAGGGAGTCCTAAGTCACAATTAATCTTCATAATGTCCACAGACCCGTGCCTAACCCCTTACCAATACATTTAACAATATACTCATATATATACATATATATATATATATATATACATACATATACATATATACATACATATATTCGCCCCATACATCAATAAATCTATCCAAAAAAGCAGGGGAACATTCTGTATTACGAGGCTAAGTCGAGTCGTGTGCTCCCGCGTATCAGACGAACATGCACCGCGGAGAAGTGGCACGCCGCGTCAATCTTAATACAGCCGGGATTTCCCGGAGCGCTCCGATACTTAATGCGAGTCGCCCAACCTCCTCACCACACATAGTACGCTAATACCGAGAGGCAGTTGTTCTCAAGCCAACAACGCAATGGAGAGTATAAAACACATTTATAACAAATAAACAATATTAATTACAATATAGTTTTACATTATTTAACGTTTCTTTATACATATTCTTCAAAAAATTAACATCTTCTATACGGTTTATCATGTGTATAAATATTCAGCATCTCCGAAAACATTCGTTTTTTCGTATTACTATCGATATCAATGATAGATACCTTATTAAAATCAATGCTGTGGCTAGTATCTCTCTTATGGACCGCTAATGCAGATCTTTCACTTTCATTGCGTACATCATTCTTATGCTCTCGAATTCGTAATTTTAATTTCCGTTTACTCGTGCCAATGTATTGCGCTGTGCAGTCTTTACAAGGTATTTTATAAACAATATTGCACATCTCGTGTTTTTCATTTTTATCCTTACCTAATTTTATAATATTACTAAATTTATTGATCGTGCGATTTATTGGTAGAAAATCACACTTTTTTATGAATACATTCAGGCACGGAGTTAAATCTTTAATAAAAGGTAAAACAACCTTTGGTCTCAAAATTAAATTTCTTTTTATAATAATATTATTAATTAAAGTATTACTGGCAGTATCTAAATGTGACAATCGTTTATTTATGAATTTATTAATGAAATCTAATGGATAATTGTTATTAAGTAAAAAGTTTCCTACTAACACAATATTGCCATCATGAAAAATCGAATCCGATAACAAAACAGCCTTGTCAACCAAATTATAAACCATTGCTATTTTTTGGGAACGTGGGTGATGTGAAAAATAATTAAGATAACGTCCAGAGGCTGTGTTTTTACGGTACCAATTTGTCTTGCAAATAGCATCATCAAATCTATGTATTTTTAAATCAAGGAACGGTAATTCTTTATTTATTTCAGTTTCCACTGTAAATTTTATAGGTTCACAAAAGTTATTAAAAGCGTTTAATATCAAATCGATCTTCTCATGATTGACAATTAATAGCGTGTCGTCTACGTATCTTTTGTACAAAACAATATCCTATTTGTAATCTTTTAAGCAACAATTTTCTAAATCTTCTAATACCATGTCCGCAAACCAAGGACTTGTGCAAAAACCCATAGGAGCTCCCATACATTGTTTGTAAATTTTTTTATTAAATTGTAAGAAAGTTGAGTCCAAAAGCTGCTCTATCCCCTCCAAAAATTCATCTTTAACAATAGGAATACTACTCTTTATAAATTTCCATTTTTTTGATACTGCTCGCATAATTAAATCCCTCGGTAAATTTGAAAAAAGAGAGACAACGTCAAACGATACTAATCTGTAATTTTCAGGTACAATCAGTTTGTCAATGATCTTTTTTAATTCTATACTATTTTTTATATTTGATGCTGGTTTTGGAACGTACTTATTAAATAATTTACTAATTGCTTTATCAAAGTATCGGAGCGCTCCGGGGAATCCCGGCTGTATTAAGATTGACGCGGCGTGCCACTTCTCCGCGGTGCATGTTCGTCTGATACGCGGGAGCACACGACTCGACTTAGCCTCGTAATACAGAATGTTCCCCTCCTTTTTTGGATAGATTTATTGATGTATGGGGCGAATATATGTATGTATGTATGTATATGTATGTATATATATATATGTGTGTATATATATGAGTATATTGTTAAATGTATTGGTAAGGGGTTAGGCACGGGTCTGTGGACATTATGAAGATTAATTGTGACTTAGGACTCCCTTCGGGGAGGTCCTATGTATATATATATATATATATATATATATATATTGTGACAATGTGCTTTGCACATGTCAAGAGCGAGCGACTGAACCCCTGACAAACACCTACCTACCCGGATAAGCTGAACGAGTCCCTAGCTATACTACCTACCCATATACTATTTCCTAGTTACCTACCCGCACATTAACTACGTCCTGCCTACCCTCACAGTCTAATAACCCTTTCCCAAGCACAGCACACAACACTGAGGTGGTCCTGGCGATGAGGATCTTGGGCGAGCTCAGATTATCAGGTGGGCTCCTCCGAGTCTGGCACAGCCAACAAGATAGTCAAGGGAGGCGATCACTAGGAAGCCTCCAGGACCCTCCGAAGCCTCACAGCATAGCAGCCAAGGCGATGAGGTGGTACCCAGGCAGGAAGCCGAAGAACCTCCAACGCCAAGCAAGATACAGCTGTAAGAGAGATGTTAATGAGAACAAAAACACAGTAAGAGGGTAAGGAGCAAGGACGAGGATAAATAGCCATAGCCAAGAAGACACAAGACAAGGAAAGATATGTACAGCTGTATATAATTACTACAGCTGTACAAGGAACAGTATAGGACAAAGAGGTTAGGTTGCTGTACACAAACAACGTGTACAGCAGACCTTGTAAAATACTATACACCTGAACACGCACACTAGCGTGACCCCAACACTGAATGAATTACCTGGAGTAGTTGAAGACCTGAGACCGGTCGTTCTGGTACGTCGTCGTCGTGGAGAGATGATCGAGGCGGCGTCGGGCAGCAATGCAGCGGCGGGTGAGCTTCGTACCTGAAACTCACGCCGTACCAATTAGTTGAGATAAGCAAGACGGAACGATGTAATAATTACCCAGGAGGAAGTCCTACAGCATCGCCGAGAGGTACACTGCACCAGGTCAACAAACGCCATACATCTGACTTGTAACGATACAGCCTGAACACTGCGGCACTCGACACGCTCGCACGACGCGAGATCAAGGTGCCGCGCACGAGTACGTACTGCGCAGGCGCGCGGTACGAACACGGGACTCTCGAGCACGCCGAGAATCAGAGCTCTACGGTCCGCCGTCCTGAACGGACAAGATCCTTGCCGATAGCGCGATAGTGTCTGGTGTCTCGAAGCTACGAGACTGAGTACGAGTGAGCAAAGCGAGAGAGAAACAGAGAGAGTGCATTAGCGTCCCAACCTGGTGTTCCGGAGACGACGAAAAGGTTGGTGAACTGTTACTTCCCTGCTGACGGTACCGCCGGGTATCGTAGGAGGTGCGTGCGAGCATCCCGTCCGTCCCATCCTTCCCCTTCCCCTCCCCTACAGCGAACCGGAATCCGAGCAGTGGAGCACGGCTCCAAGTGTTTACCGATAACCCGCGTGTTATCGAGATTCGTCGCGAGTTAACGCGGCTGGCGCCCACCTTTCACTTAGTTGTTTAGTATAATAAATACTTGTTTTGTTTATATTAAATAGTAGACCCTAATTGACCTGCACCCTGATCCCCAGTGCAGCGTTACAATATATATATATATATATATATATATATATATATATATATATTTTTAAACAATTTGTTCTGAAGACGACAGCGTAGGTAGTAAAAACTAGTTGAAATGTTTTTTAAATTGTATT
This sequence comes from Theocolax elegans, assembly GCA_026168455.1. NCBI lineage: Eukaryota > Metazoa > Arthropoda > Insecta > Hymenoptera > Cerocephalidae > Theocolax > Theocolax elegans. Next base: position 62,094,275 of record CM047426.1, read on the forward strand.
TTTAAATTGTATTATTAAAAATTATTGTTTTAATGCGAGAATTAAACGTAATTTGTTAAATTTTTATAGATTTGATATGTAATAATATACCGAAGAGAGTGGCTTTTGCGAGATCAAACCACACGAGTGATATGTTGTTTTTTTGAGTTTTGTTTAAATTTGGTGAGTGTATGAATTGTTTTGTGACATCGATTTAAATGTTTCATTGCTTGTATTAATCTATATGTACTGTAATCTACTAATTTTTAGCCTTGAGAAGGGACGGCGAAAAAATGTCCGAAATGTCGGCAATTATGTAACTTAACATCTATTAACACCTATTGGTTCGTGACGATGAATAAAGACACTTTTTTACTAAAAAATAACTTATTAAATTTTCTTAATTCTTAAAAAGCTTTTGCAATAGAAAGTACTGAAATCAAATTCGAATCGACAAGTACTTGATAAATTTGGTTGAAAACAAAACATTTATTTCAGAATAGTATATGCCCTGTTATATTAATATTTATATATTCGAATAAATCTTATCTTATGTAGTATATAACCCAATAGTTTTATATCGAAAAGCACCTTCCGTCAAGGTGTAAAAATTCGCAAGTATAGTGTAAGAGTATGATGTAATCCCAAGCACATCTCTATAATTGATATCTAACAGTTAAATATATAATTTTAATGCACATTTTATTTCTACTTAAAACAATAACTTAAATTTTTTTAATTCTTAAAATCTTTACAATAGACAGTACTGATATCCAAATACAATCAATAAATTTTTCTGTTAAAAATACATTAATTTCTGAATAGTATATGCTCTGTTATAATTATTATTATTTATGTATTCGAATAAATCTTATCTTATGTAGTACATAATCCAATAGTTTAATGTCGAAAAACACCTTCTGCTAAGGTGTTAAAATTATAAAAATATTCACTTGTGCGAAATTAATTTTTCCAAATCTAATCAAACAGAAATTTATGTTTTTTATGGTTTTTAAATAAAATAATATTTGCGCCACACGTTGGTTTGCATTCTCACTGTGCTCTCATACAAAAATATTTATTTTATCAAGGATTATAAATTATAAATTGCCGACATATATATATAAATATATATTATAAATTGCCGACAACGGCAATCACACTCGTGCGGGAAATTACATTTTCCACATGTTACAAAATATACTATAAGCTTTGTAAATCTAATATTATGTAATAGTAGAAATAAGAAAAGTATAGTTTCAATGTATGATCATTATCCTGATATATTTCCGCCTATTGTGAATATCAAATCGAAATAATTATTTGCGAAATTTATTTCTCTTTTCCATTCTTGATCGAGCCTAAATTATTTTCTTTTCTGTAAAAATTATCGGCTTTACATCTGAACGTTTCTTGAATTTCTCTATATACAATTTAAAAAACACACCATGCTTTTTTCATTGACTGTAGATTATAAACTAACAAATTTGTTAACACTTATAACATCGACGCCCCTCACGAAAACTAGCAGAATTCAGTGTGCTCTGCTGAAAAGTAGCATGTCACAGTTTTCTTATCGAAGAGTAGTACGTCTAGGATTTCTTCCGCAAAGAATAGCACGTTTGCTGTTCCGCGAAAACTAGCACATTTAAATGTATTTGTTCGCAAAGATTAACACGTTATTCATTCATAATATGTAGTTTAATATATAATGGTTATAAAGTTTTTAAAATATGGGTTAAGACTCATGGATTCAATAAATTTATCGACGGCTGAGAGGTAGAAGGTACCCAGCTGAAGAAGCTGCTATCTCGCAGCCCAGTTAAAGAATATTCTATCTCGGAGGCATTTTATATTCTTAAATTTTGTAGTAGTAGCCATGCCACACTTTAATTGATAATTGTTTAGTTAATCGAAGAAATTTTTTCGTCAGTCTAACTATTATGATAATATTTAACAAAACATTAACTGAATTTAATCAAATATTTCGTCTACTTAACCCATTAACGCCCAAATTGCAGGTATTCACATAATCACATTTGATATGTTGCCAACTACGCTAAAAGTATGGAAACCTTACGAAAATTCATACCTGACTATTTTCGAGGATGCTTTTTCAGATTTTCTCACTTAGAGAGCATGAAAATTTGATTTTTCCAAAGTTTTCAATTCAATTATAAATTTTGAAAAATTTTAGGGTATTTTTTTGGAAAAACTAACTTTATCAAATCGTTATGCCACTGAATGTGATCAGTTTTCGGCAGAAGTCGTGCAATTTTTATATGTACTTTGAAACCCTATACTTGCAAATATCGATTTTCATCGTTATTTTTAAAATTTTCTGCTGAAAAAGTCTTAGAATTTTGTGTAACATTTTTAGGATTTTTTGGAACGAGTCGTTGGTTATAGAGCTAAAAATTTATGTAAATCATTCATAAATGACTACTGTAGAACATTTGGGGTCCCATCTCCCAAATTCAAAATGGCATATTCAAAATGGCAGCCGAAAAAGTGTGAAAAGCTGTGATTTGACGCAAAAACTTTCTTCCTAGAGTTTTCATTGATGCTGAAAACGAATTTGAGATCAGATCTGAAAAACTTAAATTTAGATATCTAAGATAGCGGGCGTAAACATGAAAAAAGCGTGATTTCACCCTAAAATTCGGTCGATAGGGCTTTGAGATCAACAAATCACGGTTTTTTGACATTTTTTCGACTTTTTACTAATTAAATTTTTTTTATGTTTATACCATTTATAAGTCTCTATATGCTGTGTATGTCAAAACGCTGTTCTAAATGTAACCCTATGGTTTCAGGTGCTAAAAAATCATTAACAACTAATAATAAGCACCGTACCTATGAGATTGATAAAAGGAATAATGCAGCATTTATTCCAGATCCTGATTATTCAGGAGGTTCTGATGAATCTGATTTAGAGTTATAAATGGATTCAGTAGATTCGGATGATATCGATTTTAGCGCAGATGAATCTAATAGAGATGATGAAAACGATCTTTTCTCTCCGAAAAAATCTTACGCTCGTATATTTTCAGAGTATAACAGTACTCAAAAAAAACTTGTGCAGGTTTATGCTTTTAACTGGATACCGAGCGAACAGAAAGGTGATATTTTAGAGGACAATTTATTTTTATCTGACAAGGATACACAATTTATTCAGTCATAATCATTTACTGAATTATTTGAATTTTTTTTTTGTTCTGAAATAAAAAATTATATCATTCAATGTACAGGACTAAACAGATTTATTTTGTCTTTAAATGAGCTAAATGTGTTTATTGCAATCTCTTTATGTTTATGTCTATCTTACAATAGAAGATTGTCTCAAAGAGATTATTGAAGTAATGATATACATTTACATTCAGATCCTGTTGCAATAGCTATGAGCCGCATTAATTTTGAAAAGATAAAGTCGAGGTTGAAACTTTTTAAGCTTGAAGACAAGGACCCAAACAATAAGGTATGGAAAGTTGAGAAAATTGTAAATATTTTTAGGAAAATTTACAACGATTTGGAGTATGTTCTTCTGCTTTTCCAGTGGACAAAATGATGGTTAAGTTTTTTGGGAAATTGTCTATCAAACAATTCATTAAAACAAAACCAACGTTATGGAATCAAAACTTGGGGACTCTGTGCATCATACGGATACTTATTTGAATTCGAAATTTACTGCGGTAAAAAGTCAGAAAAAGGAAATTTATCCAAAATTACTTTAGGAAGTCGAGTGGTTTTACGAATGTTGCAACATCTCCTCACTGGTGCTTCGTACAAAAATTTGGATAAATACCATGTATATATGTATAAGCTATTTGGCTCCGTTCATCTACTAATTCATTTAAATAAAATTGGGGTTAAAAGCTACTGGTACCTTGAAAAAATATCGTACGCCACAAAAAGTAAATTTCGAAAAAAATTGTAAAAGAGGTACATATGAATCTAAATATGATGAAAAAGGGGGTACCAATTTCATAACTATAAAATATTCGAAGGAAGTGTCTATTCTTTCCACAGCAGCAGGTATAACACCACAGACTCTCATGAAACGTTACAAGGATAAAAAATGTAAGGCTGATATACAATTTCCATATGCTTTTTCAGCATATCACCGATTCATGGGCAGTGTGGATGTAGGTGATCAACATTGTTGTAAACTTTTGCCAACTTTGAGATAAAAAAAAAGGACCTGGGTTATTTTTTTGCGTTTGATTCAAGCTGCAATTACAAATGCTGCTGTTTTATCAAGGGGCGCGTGTCGCGCACCCGAGGCAAGTATGGGTACGCGGCACTAGCCCTATATACAGCTAAAACAAACCTTTAATTTTTACTTTCTTAATTTTTTAATGTACATCTTACAATATATACAAGGAGCCCAAAATAAAAACCGGTAGTGAAAATATAACAATGACGATCAGTAGAGATTATTTTTATTCAAATAAAACTTTAGTTAACAAAAATAAGCAAGCATCAGTTATAGATGAAAAAGTAACTTAAAAATCTACAAAATTCTGTAGCAACAAATATGGTGTACGTACTGTCAATAATTGCACTATTTGCAAGCTGCGTTTCTGCCAGAAATGTTTTGATCAAAAGCACTGAATTTTTTAAAACAAGTTTTACAAGTTAACACAATAATACACAACATATAAAATATATAGCTTTAAAAAAGTTTAAAAACATAAAAAAAATTTAAAAACAAAAGAAAGAAAAAAAATTTAAAAACATAAAAAAGAGAAAAAAATTAAAAAAAAAAAAAGATTTTCCAGAACACAACCTCCACACGGAAAGAAATTTCAAGCGAACAACGCATCAAGATGTTTACTAATATTGTACGTAAAAATCAGGTGCTCATTTATCTACAAGCTTATGTTGTAACGGAGTGAATCTTTGCCGGACCTTGCTCAGATTCCAGGATTCAGGTTTTAAGGAATTTGAAATAAAGTATCACTATTTATAATAAAAACTAATTATTATTAAGACTATGTACAGATATAAAAAAATAACAAAGATATAATGTAAATGTTGCCAGCCCGCCTGGTCTTGGTCGGGTGAAATAGCTAATTAGTCTGTAATCAAATCAAGACAAAATACTTAATTATTACGCGATCTACGTACTTTACAACGCTGTCTTATAACTAGTTTCCTAAACGGACGCAACTAACGGTTATCGTGTATGCTCGTACGGCACTACGGTTCGGGCTAGTATGTACGTTCACGGAAGTGCGGTCGGGATACTCCACGTGTGCTCACGAGGATACGGTCGGGATAATCCACGTGTACTCACGAGGATACGATCGGGATAGCCCACGTGTGCTCACGAGGGTGCGGTCGGGATAATCTACGTGTACTCACGAAGATACGGTCGGGATAATCCACGTGTGCTCACGAGGATACAGTAAGGATAATCTACGTGTGCTCACGAAGATACCGTCGGGATAATCCACGTGTGCTTACGTGGATACGGTCGGGATAGCCCACGTGTGCTCACGAGGGTGCGGTCGGGATAATCCACGTGTGCTCACGAGGATACGGACAGGATTAGACACCACGTGTGCTCACGAGGTGCCTACGGTAGGATGCGGTCACGGTAACGGTCGGTACGGTATCCGGTAACCGTGTTTACGAACGTGTGCTCACGAACGTATCCACGGTTGCTGCACTAGGTCGGAGAAAGGGGCTGGTCGTGTGCTCACGGCCAGTCCGATCTGTCGTCCAGTTGCAGACTGACTACTGGTGGTTTCGGTGCGCCTTATATACCCGATTCTACGAGAGCGCGCATGCGTATAACGCCTGTCCCCCCACTCCGGACGGGGTCAATGAACTGGCGAGTAGGCACAGTAGTGGGGAGGTGGTCAATGACTCTAATCTATTTATAGCGCGGTCGTTGAACTCGCATTTAACGGCACGTGTCTATCGCGAAGCTATCTTAATATACTACGTACTTATTATTATTATATAATATATTACCAATTTATAACCGACACGGTGGCGGAGTGGCGGAAACGCACTTCCGCCGGTCATGAAAGTTAAGCAGCACCGAGCGAGGTTGGCACTTGGATGGGTGACCGTTCTCGGGCTTAGCTTAAATGATCGATTAGGTGTTTTTTCACATTCCACAACGTGAGCGGGAGGTGTGAGGCATTCGGTTTCGGTGTTAAAGTCTACGCAATGTAACCTTACCACCCAAACAGAATTGTTCTCGAATACACCGCCCTTCTCGGAGGAGGTTTTCCTAAAAATGGCATTTATTCCAACGGGTTTGGCCACAGGTTTTCCCTCTCTCCACGGGCATAACCCCGGGCAAATGCGAGAAGGTGGGGTAAAGAGGGGGTAAAATTGGAAATGGAATAAAGATGTAGGGGATACGTAAGAACCTGTAAAAAGGTGTACATGGAAACTACCAAAAAAAATATTAGATTTTTTTTTATATTAACAATTTATAAAATAATTTTACGCAATACTAGTGCGTGTGTTTATCACACGTCACATTCCCCTCTTTCTTCGGAGAGTAAAAATTCGGTAATTTTTATTCTTAAAAAAAATATATATAACCCTACAAAATAAAATTAAGAGTATAAGAATAACGCATTGAAAGTGTGAAAAAAATTAAATTTACCGCTCGAAGTGGTCCTACATGACGAATGGTTCCTGTGTGTGGGTTGAGTCGTAAGAGTCTTTTTATTTTAATGTAACAGCTGCCCTGCGGCTTCTATAGGTATTATCACGGTGTTTACGGAGTTTTCATAATGCGGCTTGATATCTTTGACGTGAATATGGTTAGTTATTCGGCCATTTCTTTGTAAATCAAAAATAACTGGTGATATTTTTCGTTTTACTACGTACGGTCCATCGAATGTAGGTGCTAGCTTTGCATTAAATTTTTCTGCTTTGTTAGACAGCTTAAAAGTCTTCATCCATACCTTATCACCTATATTTGGTGTCCATGCTCTTCGTCGAAGATCGTAGTGCTTTTGTTGTTTTTGGAAACTTTGGGCAAGATTTATTTTAGCTAATTCAATAGAGTCGTGTATCCTCTTAATGCGAGTTTCGGTATTACAAGTAGCACTACTTGTTGGTTGATGGATGGTAAATTCTCTTCCATGATTCAGGTATGCAGAGGAAAATCCAGTAGAATCACTGTGAGCGGTATTATATGCGAAGGCAATTTCGGGTAGGTGGTTATCCCACTTGGTTTGATTTTTCTCTATATATTGTGCAATTATAGTTTTAATTACACGGTTTGCTCTTTCCACGGGATTACATTGCGGTGTATATGGCGGTGTCTTTCGGTGTGTAATTCCGTGATTCTTTAATAAATCATCTACTTCTTTACTAATAAATTGTTTACCATTATCGCTGACTATAGTTTTTGGGCAGCCGTGTCGGAGAATTACTTGTTCTTTAATGGCTTTTGCAATAGCTTTTCCGGTGGCTTTATTCAAAGCTCTCAGTTCTATCCATTTGGTAAAACGATCTTGCATAACAAGTAACCAAATTTTTCCGCTAGTGGATCGAGGTTGTGGTCCTACAAGATCTATTGATACCATTTCCCATGGTTGTTGAACATTTGTTGGATGCATAAGACCGGCTTTCGTTTGTTGTTGTACTTTATATTGTTGGCATTTAGTACAATTTCTTACGTATTTTGCTCCGTCTCGTAAAATTCCAGGCCAATAATAATAACGTGATAAGCGAACGAGAGTTTTTCCAATACCTAAGTGTCCGGCTGTTGATTCGTCGTGACATTCTTGCAGGACTCGGTATCGGTCAGTTTTTGGAATGCATAATTTCCATTGTTCGTTCGGATCTTCCTCATTAAAGTCTAACGTATGTAGAATGTGCTTGTATAGTTTCCCTTCTTTAATACAAAATTCCGGATTTTCCTTCGGTTGCGTTTTTACTTCTTTAAATTTTGTATTATACCACGAGCAGTTTTTACGGTTGGCTACAGAACATATTTCGATAGGCTGTTGTGATAAAGCATCGGCTACATTGTTTTCGGCTCCTCTTCGGTAACGGATTTCCATATCCCATTGGTCTAATTCCATTCTCCAACGAGCAATTCTTCCTGACGGATTATCAATTTTTTCTAACCATTTCAAAGATTGATGATCGGTTAATACTACAAAATGATAACCTTCTAAGTAGTCTCGCATTTTCCAGATACCCTATTTTACTGCTAAGCATTCTTTTTCGGTGGCAGAGTAGTTTTTCTCTGCTTTATTTAAAGTTCTGCTGGCATACGCTATGATTTTTTCTTGTCCATCTATCTCTTGAGTTAATACTGCTCCTAGCCCATCGTTACTAGCATCTGTTTGTAAACACATTGTTTTTTCAAAGTCCGGGCATGTTAAAATGGGAGCATTTGTTAAATGTTCTTTGATTTTATCAAAGGCTTCTTGTTGCTCAGGTCCCCAGTGCCAAGTGGTGTTTTTTCTTAACAATTTGCTAAGCGGTGCGGTAGTTTTGGACACGTTGGGTATAAAACGTCGATACCATGAGATCAGTCCATTAAATCGGCGGAGTTCCTTCAAGGTAGTTGGAGCTGATAACGTAGTGACGGCTTTTACTTTATCGGGATCGGTGTGTATGCCGTCTGAATCAATTACATGACCTAGATAACGTAGTTGTTGCCTACCAAAATGGCTCTTCTCCCAGTTCGGTTTTAGTTTTGCAGCTTTTAAACGTCGAAAAACTTCCTGGACAAGTTGAATGTGTTCTTCAAATGTTTCCGATATAATAATTATGTCATCCAAATAGCAAAAGACGTGCGGTTCTAAATCGGGTGTTACTACTCCTTCTGATATCATTCGTTGAAAAGCTGCCGGTGCTGAATGAAGTCCGAAAGGTAAAACTTTAAATTGGAAATGTCGTCCTGGTACGGTGAAACCAGATAATGGTTTACTGTTGTCGGTTAAGGGTACTTGCCAGTATCCATTTTTCAAGTCGATGGTACTAAGATAACGAGCTCCACGTAGTTTATCTAAAGTGGCATTTATTTTCGGTAACGGGTATGCATCTTTGATGGTTACTTCGTTGAGTCGACGAAAATCTACACAAAAACGGTATTTGCCATCTTTCTTCTTCGCCAGAACTATAGGAGAACTCCACGGACTTATAGAAGGTTCTAAAACATCTTCCTTTAACATTTTATCAATTTCTTCATTGATGATTTTCTGCATTGCTGGATTTCGGGCACGGTATCGTTGTTTTATCGGTGTTGGATTACTAAGCTGAAGGTCGTAGGTTAGTAACGGTGTTGGGCCTTGTTTTTCCGCGAAATCTTGACGGGCTTGTTCAATAATTTTATCTATTATTTGTCGTTCCTCTATTTTGATATCTAATAGACTCGGTTGAGTTTCTAATTGGCACAGTTCGGACGGAGCTTGTCTGTTATCTGGATGCAACTCTTTTCCTTGTAGAGTCATTTTGAATCCTAATTTTGGCAGGATATCCATTCCTAATAAGAAATGGTGTCGGAGTGTAGACATGATATGAAAATTTCCTTCTATTTTCTTTCCATTTATCGTGCAGGTTCCCGAAATATTATCTTCCAACGGTATTTCACTGCCATCAGCCAGTATCGCCCGATTTGTTCTTCCTTGTTTTTGCCATCCTCGAGAGTAGCACCATTTTGCAGTCACTTCATTTATAAAAGAGCTGACTGCACCGGAATCTGTAAGTGCCTTAAATCTTCGACCTTCAACATTTACGAAGACGAAATATCGGTTGTCTCGTTCCTGGACCGAGCCGTAGGTCTTGTTGACTCGGTCCTTCGCTCGTTTCCCTGGTATGTTCCATGACAGTCTCTAGTGTAGACTCCATCTTTTCCACAGACAGAGCAAAAAAGTTTACGAGGATTGCGGCACTGGTTACGGTTATGTCCTCTCTGTTTACAAGATGAACTGAAGCATAAAAAATGGGAAGACTTTTTAAAAGCATTTAAAGCCCAATTCACAAAGAAAATATCCGAAAGCGACGTATGGGATGAAGCATGGAAGCGAACCCAAGGAAAGAACGAGAGCATCACAAATTACGTTGGATGCATAAAACATATATTCTCCTACCTGAAAACGGCACCTTCGATGAAAAGGCAAATTGACGTGGCCTGGCGGAATCTACGTCCTGAATATTGTCGCTATATGTCTGAGAAAAAAATTAAAATGTATACAGACCTGGAGAAGTATGGGAGACGATACGAGGATTTGTTAGAACTAGATAAAAGGTTCAAACCACCTCCAACTCCCGAAAACTCGAAGATCCTGGAAGCGGTCGCTCCGGAATACGTTAAATTAAATAAAGTGTTGTCACTGGAAGAAAATTATACCGGAGTAAATTACGAAACGTGTCCCATTCAAAAGGAGTCTTCGTCGAAACAAAAAGGCAGTAAAAAGGAAATAAAAAGAGAGGACAAAAGGAAGAGCGATTCATCACTACATGCAACCATCGAACTACCAGTTGGACAACAAAACCCGACGGTAGGAGCAGTTGCAACACCCCAACAAGCCTCAAATTTTGTACAGACTCCAAACGCTGGACAGCCACCTCAAAACGGGACTAGGTGGTCCAATAATGGGACACGACAAAATTTCGTAAATGGTAGTAATTACAATAATGGGAATAATCCAAAAATCGGCAGCTATAATAATATAGGTAATCCTAATAGTGGTAACAGTTTTACAAATAGTAGAAATCCAAGGTACAATAATGGTGGAACGAACGCATATAGAAATAACGATAATCAGAATAGGACTTATAACCAAAGTGGGACATGGAGAAATACGAATCAAGTAGCCACGCCACAGAACTTGTGGACGAGACCAAGAGTAATGACTCAGGCAACACAGGGAAACTACACGCTACAAGACACTTTCGTCGGCGCTTGCTTCCACTGCAATCAAGTGGGTCATCGTGCATCGGAATGTCCATCAACCGTATGTTTCGTGTGCAAACAATCTGGACACAGAGCTAACATGTGTCCGAACCGTATGAGTCAACAAATCTTCGCTTGCCAGGTTTGTGGACAGGCGGGGTATACCTTTTCTAACTGTCCAAATTGCGCCCAATTAAGAAACAATTGGGGGAACGCCGATGCTGGGGTACAACAGGGACGAAAACGAAGAGAAGAAACAACACGAAAAATCATTTTTTGAAGAATTACAAGGAAAATTAAATCAAAAACCACAGAAAAAAGAGAAAATTAACTGGACAGACAGGATGAACGAAGTATTAAGAAAAACAATGGAAGAACAAATGAAAATACCAGAAGCATCAAAAGAAGCTAGTACAGAAATAATTACAAATTCGATGTCAGAACTAAAAAAGGGAAACGTTGCCGGGTGTAATAATAGTATCACCCTGAAATCGTTTACCCCAAGTAAAGAAGTAGTAAAAATTTTTGAGGAAGAACAAAAAGCCGATTCCAGTACCAAACCAATACTACTCTCAGCAATGGAGGATCTACACGAACAGATATATAGTAACGAGGATACCCAAAAACCTTATACTATAGATAAGGCTGGTATATTACAAAAGAATACTGCAGACTCTATAGATATATTGACAAAACGGGACACCTCAAAATAATCTGTCATTAAATCCCAAAACGCTAAGAGAGAGATTGAGTTAGACTGGACGGAATGGCGAAAAATCGAAGACGAGAGTAGAGTTAAAGAAAAAAATAATGGTAGTAAAAATATTAGAGGTAATAATGATGAAAATAGTGGAAATAGCACGGATGAAAATAGTAGAAATAAAAATACAGAAGTAATAGACGAAAAGGATAAAAGCAGTGGTAGTAAAATAAGTAATAACGAAAACATGGTAGATGTTAACCTTAATAAAAATAACGAAAATATAGTAAAAGAAGAAATTGAAGTAATGGAAAAAGAAAAAAATGTAGCGGAAGCCAGTTTGGAAAATAGAGGTTTCGTTCGATTAAACATTGCAGGACATACGTTTAGAGGATTACCTGACTCAGGAGCCATGATTTCAGTAGCAGGACTGAAAGTAATCGAAAAATTCAAGGATAAGCTGTTACCTTCTAATTCCTACGTCAAAAATGCCCATGGCGGAATAAGTAAATCTTTAGGGACATTGAAGTTAAATTTAGAAGTAGACGGACATGTAGATACGTTAGAACTCAAAGTCCAGCAAATATTTGAACACGATATCGTGCTAGGGAAAGACTTTTACGTAAAATGGGATGTGGACGAAAGACATAAACATGGTCTGTGGTGTGTTCACGAAGGTCCCTGGCATAAAACGTATGGAGGTGAAGATACAGCAGAAGATCCAGTAATTTTTGCAGAATGTAATGGCATATCTGAGGTCACAAATCCTCAGCGACATAAAGTAGATAAACTAGTATCAAAGATATTACCGACGCCGTCGAAAACTCCAGGAATGACGGATATGATAGAACTTCATATAGCTGTGATACCTGGATCACTACCGGTTCGCCATAAACTACGTAGAATGTCACCAGCAATGGTTCAAAACGCCCATGAAGAAGTAGAAAGACTATGGAATGAAGAGATAGTAGAACAATCAGCAAGTGACTATACGAGTGCTCCTGTAATGGTCAAGAAATCGGACGAAACCTACAGATTTTGCATAGACTATAGAGACCTAAATAAACAAACCATAAGAAATGCATACCCAGTACCCAACATGGACACAATTTTAGACAGGATGCGACATGCCCGTTTCATCTCAAAAATCGATTTGCAACAGGCTTTTTACCAAATTTCATTGGACCAATCCAGCAAACGATTTACTGCCTTCTCAGTTCCAGGCAAAGGTCTATTCCAATTCACCAGAATGCCCTTCGGACTCACAAATGCTCCAATGACGTTCCAACGCCTGATAGATGCTCTATTCGGACCGGAATACGTACCTTACGTATTTGGCTATTTAGACGACATTATCATAGCAACTGAGACGTTCGAAGAGCACATACGATGGTTAGACGAAGTACTAAAGAAATTAGTGAGATACGGACTTACTGTGAACCGAGAAAAATGTGAGTTTTGTTGTTCTAATGTTACATATTTGGGCTATGTATTAGATAAAGATGGTTTGAGACCAGATCCAGACAAAACGGCTCCGATACGAGACTATCCAGCCCCTAGAAATATCAAAGAATTACGAAGGTTTCTTGGTATGGTAGGTTGGTATAGTCGATTTCTCGATAAGGACTCAGAAATGAAGATGAAGCTATTAAAGAAAGATCTTGCATGGAAGTGGGAAGAAGAGCAACAAGAAGCTTTCGAAACCCTAAAACAGGCGTTGATAAAAGCACCCGTTTTAGCACGACCAGATTTCTCAAAACCATTTTGTCTCCAAACCGACGCGAGTAACTATGCAATCGGCGCAGTATTCACTCAAGATTTGAACGACGGTGAACACCCGATCGTGTACTTAAGTAGGGTATTAACGGCAGCAGAAAGGAATTACTCCACAACCGAAAAAGAATGCCTAGCTGTCCTATGGGCAATAAAAAAGTTAAGACCTTACTTAGAAGGGTACAAATTCACTGTCATTACAGATCACAGTGCTATGCGTTGGCTGAAAAATCTCTGCGATCCAACAGGACGATTAGCGCGATGGGCGCTAGAAATGATGCAATGGGATTTCGAAGTCATACATAGACGGGGAGCTCTGAATCACGTTCCGGACGCTCTTTCTAGAATGTACGAAGAAGATGGTAGTATAATAAAAAATAATTTAGTAGAAGCAGCAGCGTTTGAAGAAATTAAAGATGAATGGTATAGTAGAAGATTAAAAGAAGTCGAACAATTCCCGGAAAGGTATCAAAGTTGGAAGATCGAAGATAATTTATTATATAAATTCCGCAACGATCCTCTCCTGGACCCGATCACTAATAGAGAAGAAAATTGGAGATTAGTAGTACCAGAAAACTATAAAGAAACAGTTTTAAAAGAAGCACACGACTTACCATCGGTAGGCCATACAGGTATCGAAAAGACTTATGATCGTATCGCTCGAGACTATTACTGGCAAGGCATGTGGCACGACGTAAATCAATACGTGAAACAATGTGCGACATGTCAAACATACAAAATTCCGCAAACAGGTCAACAAGGACTTATGGGAACGAGGGTGGTAGACAGACCTTGGTGTATCGTAGCGGTGGACCTTATGGAATTCTCACCGAGTAAAAGTCAAAATAAATACTTAATAGTCTTCCAAAACCTATTTACAAAATGGATAGAGGTAAAACCAATAAGGAAAGCCGACGGAAAATCCGTATCTAAAGCCTTGGAAGACTTAATACTATTTAGATGGGAAACCCCGGAATATCTGCTATCGGACAACGGAAAAGAGTTCGATAATAAATTCCTTAAGTCCGTACTCGACGAATATGACATCAAACACGTCACCACCCCGCCGTACCACCCACAAGCTAATCCCGTGGAACGTTGCAATCGCACATTAAAAACGATGATTGCGATGTTCGTGAAAAACGATCACCGTACATGGGATGAACACATACACGAATTTCGACACGCTATAAATACGGCGGTACAAGCCTCAACAAAGGTTTTTCCCGCATTTTTAAATTATGGACGACACCCTAATCCTGTGAAGAGTTTAAGAAAAGAAGTAGAAGGAAAGAAACCCGTATTAAAAATTGACCCAGAGATCTGGATTAATCGAGCTAAGAGATTAAATGCCCTTAGAGATCTCGTTGCAAAACACCTCGACCAAGCTCACGTAATCCAAAAGAGATCTTACGATAAAAATAAACGACACGCGGAAATTAAAATAGGAGACTTAGTAATGAGGAAAACCCATCTGCTTTCGAACGCAGCTAATAAATTTTCGGCAAAACTAGGAGCGAAATATGAAGGCCCCTTCGCAATTTTAAGAATCCTATCCCCAACCGTATACCTTTTAGATATAGATTCGGGTAGGAAAAATGCGGAGGTGCACGTTTCGGATTTGAAGAAATATATTCCTCCCAGGTTGCAATGATGAATGTACACTAAAGAGTTTAAATATTTCAAGTTTTTTTTTGTTGAAGATTCGAATTGTTTGATTTATATGTTTCAGAAATGCCTCAAGATCGTACCGAGAAGAACGGCAGTATGCCGCCAACATCGGCGCATTTTCAGGCTTCCCAAGGACCCCTGATGGAAGACCCGGTCGTCCGTTTGACCCGTTGGTTGGGCAATGTGCCCGACGAGCCCGTGGTCGAGTGTGTCACGCTGACACCCTCTACTGGTTGGGCCGACCAGTTGGCCAACATGTTCCGGAAGGACATGTTGTCCGCCGGGATCGTCCCTCCTGGAGAGTGGGGCGAAGAGCCGGTCACGGCTCTCAACGGTGAGGACGAAGATGTGGTGGTGGAGGACGGGACGGCAGTGCAGGCCTGGAACGACGCTGTTCCAAACAGCGGAAGTCCGCGAGCCCCTCCGATCCCGTCAAAAATTCTTTGGGCCGATGTCCCACTGGACGACGACGAGCCACCAGAGGAAGAGGAGATCGCGGCAGTGACGGTCAGAGCGGAAGCCATCTCTGATGGCGGAAACTGGCAGGCCCCTCCGAGTTCTCCAATTCCAACAGAACCGAAAACGGCACAAGAGGTTTGGGCCGAAAGGAAGGAGCTAAACACCATCCAGGATGATGAACCCATGGAGGAAGACCCCTGGGATCCCCGTCACCTCACTCCTGCACCACCAACTCACCCGCAACGCCTCCGCAACCTCAAGGGTGACTTGCTACGTGTTACCCAAGAGGTTGTTACCACCTCGCTGCCACCATCCAGCGAGGAGACGGCGCCGGGAGTAGGTGAAACAATCCCTGAAAGGGTAGAGTTACCCTCCACCTCTCAGGGAATACCCAAGGTCAGCGAAGAGGAAAGGGCGAGTCAGGACGCGGTATGGGAGTTATATGCCACGCTAGCTCGCTCAGACGGAACGGCGAAACCCCATACCAACGGGGTGCTAACCATCCTGGAGGACCGGCCACCGAAGGGGGAGGCACCGAGGGCATCCGTGGCTCCTGTGAGGCGGCTACCCGCCCGGTCAGCAGACACAGAACTAGCGGGCCTGCCACGGAGCTACCCAACGGTCCCCCAACCAAGGCCGATCCCGATATACACTCCCCTACCTCCGGAAAACCCACCCATGAGCCGTGCAGCCCGTCGTCGTGCCAGGAAGTACAACCCGCGAAGACACCTCACGATGGAGAACTATTTTGGAGGACTGAGCCCTCCACGCTCCTTATCGCCTCCAGAACCTCCTGCCGATCCGTTGTACGTCGAACAAAGGAGACGACAGGAAGCGGAGGACGAGCGTATCCGTCGTGAGGAACAGCGGAAGAGGGAAAAAGAACGCGCCCGCTTAGAAAAGGAGAAGGAAGAAAGAGAGAAGGAAAGGAAAGAGAGAAGCGTAGAAGAGAAAAAGAAGAAGAAGAAAGAAAGAAAATAATGAAGGAGATGGAAGAAAAAGAGAGACGTAGGAGGGAAAAAGACGAAGAAGAAAACAGATTGAAGAAGGCAGAAGAAGAACGTAGGAGGATGAGAATTGTAGAAGAAGGACGAAGACGAAGATTGGAGGAAGAAAAGCGGGCTCGAGAAAATCAGGAGAGAGAAGAAAAGTATAGAAGAGAAAAGAAAAGGCTCTTAGAAGAGAAGGAAAAGGAAGAAAGGAGGGTAGTAGAAATGAAGAGGAGAGAAGAAGAAAGGAAGTTGATGGAAGAAAAGAGGCGGGAGAAAGAAAAGGAAGAGTATAGATTGACAGCAATAAGGAAGAGAGAAGAAGAAGAGCGGAAACAGAGAACGATAGAGGAGAAGAGATTGGAAGAGGAGAAGAAGAAGAAAGAGGAAGAACTCCGATGGGCGAGAGAAATTGAGGAGGAAAGAGAACGGATCCGCCTGTCTCGCCCCAGCACGAGCAGCGAGGGATCCCGGAAGTCGCCACCTCGACCTCCATCATCCACACGAGGGGAGCATAGGCCGAGGAAGGCTTCCAGGTGGGATTCGGGTCCGAAGGTTAACCTCCTTAAATCCATCCCCACCCCTTCACCATTGACAGGGGTGAGGTTCGGAGGGCTGGAACCGGTGCCCATCGACCCAAAGGTTGACCCTCCGGTGAAGTCGTGCTTCATATGCTGGGAAAAGGGGCACTTCCACCCATCCTGCCCCAAACCCAAGAAGCATATGATTTGCTACAACTGCGGCCGGAGGGACGTAACTATGCGCACTTGCCCGAGGTGTAGTAAGGCTCACCTCGAATACCTAAGGAGGTTGAACTCGGGACCGTGCGCATCATCGAAGGCGCCCGCCAAGCCGGAACCAGCCCAACCCACACCACCGGAGCCAATACCTCTTCGGAGACCCCGAGTCACCCCCTCGTTGACGGTCCCACTAAGACGTCCGTCAATTGCCGCCCCTGCGGCATTTCCGGAAGCGGCGCTTAAGCCGGCGATAACTCTGGAAGAGGCCCTGAGGCTACTGGAGACCCTCCGTAACATCCCATCCGGGAGTAGGGAGGCGGTCTTCCAGGTGCTATTCCCGGGAGGGAAGTAAAGGGGGCCACGGAGACGAAGAGGGGAATCCTCGCGTTGAGCGGGGGAAAAATTAATCGATGTGGGGAAAATTAAGGACGAAGGAAGGATTCGGAGGTCGCAGTAATGCAGCAGACACGAGAGAATTTAGTAGAAGAAAGATGCATCTATGGAAGAAAGACGATAGTAGGAACCTGTAAAAAAAAAAAGAAAAAAAAAAGAAAAAAAAGGAGAGAGAGAGAAAATTAAATAATTAGTAGAAAACCTTATTTTCAGGTAATAGATGATGATCAGAATGGTAGTATATATATAGTAGAAAAGGATGTCGATAAGCAGTCAAACGAGATGGTAGTAATAGTCGAAGTATATATAGTAGAAAAGGATATCGAAAAGCAGTCAAACGTGATGGTAGTAATGATGGAAGTTTAGATAGTAGAAACGGATATCGATTCATAATCAAACCAGATTGGTAGGAAATCTTGTTCTTTTGAAAGAAGATCAGAAATGAAGACAACTGAAAAGAACAATTGGTAGTAAGTATTGGAAGGTAAACCAAGAGAATATTATTTTTTTTTAATCATTTAATTAAATTTTATTTTATGTTTACAAAGATTTATTATGATGATATATTTTCTTTCTTATGGGCAGACGTATCAATTATAATCTGTTGGAATGTTGTATGTGAGAATTTTTTTTTTTTTTTTTTTTTTATGTTATTTAACGTCGCTCTATTTATGCTGCCAGGGCTAATCAGCGACGGAGGTGAACGGTGTGTCTGTAAACAAAGCACATGTAGTTGAAACAGTGGTGCTTGTGTCCATCGGAAGATATCATCGGTCACTGTAATTAGTCTAATAATTACAGTTTCCTGTCCTCCCGATGGAACCACCGCGATCCTCTTTACATCTTCGCGTCCCTAACGTTCCCTATAGTTCAGATGCCCGTGCCTCTCATGCACTGACAAGTGCACGAAACGCACGCGCACCTGAACTGGCGTCACATTATAGTAACACGCCGAGCCACTGAGTCGCGGTGTTCGAAAAATGCACATGAAAAAATTTTCAGAGGTACACGTCTGGGATCGAACCCACGACCCTCGGTGTGAGAGTCGGGAGCTCTACCCATGAGCCACCGCGGCTCTTGTATGTGAGAATATTATGGTTATGGGTTATGCGTGTTCGGTGACGAGTATCAGTTTGGCCAAGCGTTAGTAAGTGCAGTCCACTCTCCTTTCAGGAGTGTGTCCCGACTTAGGAGGGGGGTATTGTGAGGTAAACCTCACACCGGTATTAATTTATAATTTATGTATGGAGGGAAGCCTTGTCGAAGGGACATACCTGAAACAAGAAAAAGAGTTATTAGTGTATATAGATAGTTATAAGGTTAGCGTAGAGGAAATAGATATAAGTGAAATAAGATTTTAATACAATATCATACCTTTTGAGACGACGAGCCCTGGGTGATCCAACAATGCTGTCCCTGTGAGTCTTGTCCTTGGAGGCGATGAGTCCTGGGTACTGCCCATGGTGATTCCATTTTCCCTCGAGGCGATGAGTCCTGGGTGAACCTTTTGGTCCTGGGTCCGCTCCTTGGTAGTGTTGGTTAGCTGAAAGGTTGATAATAAATAAAACTAGAATAAATATAGAAGGTTAGGATAGTCGGATTTATAGAGGGATAAAGTGTAGTTGTAATAAGGAAGTTATGTATGAGTATAGGATATTATATATAGGATATGGGAATAGAGGTTAGGAAGGAAGTAAACACCGGCTACGAATCCTGGCCCGAGCCATTCTCGTCACCGATATTTTAATACGTAAAGGAAAGGAATTAATAGGGTTTTTATTGATTTGTTGAGGAAATCGGAGGATTGGAGAAAGGAAGGAGTTTAATAATGAAGAAGGAATGATACAACCATACCGCCACCGACGTCCAACCATGTTCCCACGTAGATCCAATACCATCTCCCGACGACCTGGTGATGGAGAACGAAGACAGCCACGAAGACGATGACCCAGGAACTGGTACACTTCTCACACACACAAAGAAAAACCCGTTCGCCGTCGTGTAAACAAACGACGCCCGACTCGCGTGCAACGGACTCGGCCGTCTGCTCGTGTACTAGGGTCAGCGCGGCAGAGAGGGGGGCGGCGCTCGCTGCTCTCACACATGCACGCCGCGGCACATGGCGGCGCACCGAGGAGGGGAACGACGGAATGAGCGGGAAGTAGCCATCTACAGCGTGTGTGTACGAGAGAGAAAGCAGACACACCTGTTGCATTGGTGGAGGCGCAAGTCAGTTCCTCAACGGAATACGGGTTATTTCGTTATTCCGTCACTGAGGAAAAGAAGATTGATACGGGAATAGATGGCGCGGACGGCGGTAATAGTTAGCCATCTAATTAATCAGGAGGATATCATTGGTAGAGAAAACAAGGAAGAAGAAGACAATCAGCGCCGCGTTTTGACGAACTACGAGGACGAGCGGAATGCTACGAGTCCCGATCGTCATTCGTAGCCGGATAGTCTCATCGAGCGCACCTAGTTATTTTGATAGAGTAGTTCCGTAGAAGCATTTATATAAAGTAATAATTGTTCGAGCAGTAGAGTTAATTTTGAAGAAGATCGCTTTTCGTTGCGGTAAGTGGGCTGCACGGCCTTTAATTAATCCAATAATTAAAAGAATCGTCGGGGATTTCTTACGCGTCGCGTATAGACCTCCTGCGTTTTATAATAGATTAGCGGTGACCGGAAGATCGGGCTAGCTCGCGGGAATTCATTTAGAAAAATCTATTCGTTGTTCAAAAATTGTAACGGTGATCACCCATAGTGATCGGAATTTGGAGTGATTCTGAATAAATAAATCGAAGTAATCATCGATTTGATTTAATTAAAATTATTGCGTTCTCTAATTTATCAACCTATACCTCGACAATTTACCGCCACGTGTTTCCGAAGGAGATAAGATTCGTCGTTGGTTTCGCCACCTCCGTATTGGCGTTGGAGCCACGTCCTGAGGAGTCGAACCGGGAAGCTATTTATTATTTGGAAAGACCTGGCGCCCAGGAAATATTAAATACGGTCTTTACCGGATTAATAGGTAATATATATATATATATATATATATTAAATAAAGTGGAAACGAGTAGCGTAGTTTACGGGCCACGAAAGTGAGGACCACGTTACACTATGTCAGGGTAAACTTCACTAAGTACGGGATTTCCTTAATATTTCAGGAATTTCAGAGCTATTCCAGGCTAACTCCATTAATTGCGGGTTTTCCTGGATATTCCGGGAATTACTGAGGATTGCTGGATTAATTACACTAATTAGACAATTTGATGAGCATTTCGGGAATTTCCGTGGTATTCTGGAATAACTTCACTAATTACGGGATATTCTCAATATTTCGGGAATATCCCAGGTATTTCAGGGATAACTCCAATAAATACGGGATTCCCAAGATACTACGGTTATTCCTGAGGTATTCCTGCATAACTCCACTAATCATGGGATTTCCTGGATATTTCTTAGGTATTCGGATTGACTCAACTAATAAAGCGATTTCCTGGATACTTCGGGCATTTCTAAGGCGTTCAGGAATATCGCCATTAATCACGGGATTTCCAGGATAATTCGGGAATGTTCGAGCTATGTCTGGGTAAACTTCACTAAGTACGGGATTTCCTTAATATTTCAGTAATTTCAGAGCTATTCCGCGCTAACTCCATTAATTGCGGGTTTTCCTGGATATATGAGGAATTTCTGAGGTATGCTGGATTAATTCCACTAATTACACAATTCTATAGAGATTTCCACAAATTTCTGAGGTATTCTGTAATAACTCCACTTATTGCGGGATATTCTCGATATTTCGGGAATATCCCAGTTATTTCTGGGATAACTCCACTAAATACGGGATTCCCAAGATACTACGGTTATTCCTGAGCTATTCCTGCATAACTCCACTAATCATGGGATTTCCTGGATATTTCTTAGGTATTCGGATTGACTCAACTAATAAAGCGATTTCCTGGATACTTCGGGCATTTCTAAGGCGTTCAGGAATATCTCCACTAATCACGGGATTTCCAGGATAATTCGGGAATGTTAGAGCTATGTCTGGGTAAACTTCACTAAGTACGGGATTTCCTTAATATTTCAGTAATTTCAGAGCTATTCCGCGCTAACTCCATTAATTGCGGGTTTTCCTGGATATATGAGGAATTTCTGAGGTATGCTGGATTAATTCCACTAATTACACAATTCTATAGAGATTTCCACAAATTTCTGAGGTATTCTGTAATAACTCCACTTATTGCGGGATATTATAAAGCGATTTTTCCTCCTGGATACTTCGGGCATTTCTAAGGCGTTCAGGAATATCTCCACTAATCACGGGATTTCCAGGATAATTCGGGAATGTTAGAGCTATGTCTGGGTAAACTTCACTAAGTACGGATATTCGGGATATTTCGGGAATTTCTGAGGTATGCTGGAATATTTCCACTAATTACACAATTTTATAGTTATTACGGGAATTTCTGTGGTATTCTGGAATAACTCCCACTAATTGTGGGATTTCCAGGATATATCGGAAATTTCGGAGATCGTTACGGGCTAACTCCATTAATCGCGGGTTTCGTGGATATTTGAGGAATTTGTGAGGTATGCTGGATTAATTCCACAACTTACACAATTCTATGGATATTCCCAGAAATTCCTGAGGTATTCTGTAATAACTCCACTAATTGCGGGATACTCTCAATATTTCGGGACTATCCCAGGCATTTCTGGGATAACTCCACTAATCATGGGATTTCCTGGATATCTCTGAGGTACTCGGATTGACTCCACTAATAAGGCGATTTCCTGGATACTTCGGGCATTTCTAAGGCGTTCAGGAATATCTCCACTAATCACGGGATTTCCAGGATAATTCGGGAATGTTAGAGCTATGTCTGGATAAACTTCACTAAGTACGGATATTCGGGATATTTCGGGAATTTCTGAGGTATGCTGGAATATTTCCACTAATTACACAATTTTATAGTTATTACGGGAATTTCTGTGGTATTCTGGAATAACTCCACTAATTGTGGGATTTCCAGGATATATCGGAAATTTCGGAGATCGTACGGGCTAACTCCATTAATCGCGGGTTTTCGTGGATATTTGAGGAATTTGTGAGGTATGCTGGATTAATTCCACAACTTACACAATTCTATGGATATTCCCAGAAATTCCTGAGGTATTCTGTAATAACTCCACTAATTGCGGGATACTCTCAATATTTCGGGACTATCCCAGGCATTTCTGGGATAACTCCACTAATCATGGGATTTCCTGGATATCTCTGAGGTACTCGGATTGACTCCACTAATAAGGCGATTTCCTGGATACTTCGGGCATTTCTAAGGCGTTCAGGAATATCTCCACTAATCACGGGATTTCCAGGATAATTCGGGAATGTTAGAGCTATGTCTGGATAAACTTCACTAAGTACGGGATTTCCTTAATATTTCAGGAATTTCAGAGCTATTCCGGGCTAACTCCATTAATGGCGGGTTTTTCTGGATATTTCGGGAATTTCTGAGGTATGCTGGAATATTTCCACTAATTACACAATTTTATAGATGTTACGGCAAATTTCTGTGGTATTCTGGAATAACTCCACTAATTGTGGGATTTCCAAGATATATCGGCAATTTTGGAGATCGTTCGGGATAATACCAAAGATTACGGGATTTCCTGCATGTATCAGAATTTCTTACGTATTTATGGATAGCTCCTCCACTAATCACGGGATTTCATGAATATTTGGGGAATATTACAGCTATTTCTGGGTTTAATTCACTAAGTACGTGATTTGCAGAATATTTCAGGAATTTCTAATATTCCGAGATTTTTCAGGTATTCCGCGCTAACTCCATTAATTGCAGGTTTTCGTGGATATATGAGGAATTTCTGAGGTATGCTGGATTAATTCCACTAATTACACAATTCTATAGAGATTTCCACAAATTTCTGAGGTATTCTGTAATAACTCCACTTATTGCGGGATATTCTCGATATTTCGGGAATATCCCAGTTATTTCTGGGATAACTCCACTTAATACGGGATTCCCAAGATATTTCTGAGATATTCGGATTGACTCCGCTAATAAAGCGATTTCATGGATACTCCGGGCATTTCTAAGGCGTTCAGGAATATTTTCACTAATCACGGGATTTCATGAATATTTGGGGAATATTACAGCTATTTCTGGGATAACTCCACTAATCATGGGATTTCCTGGATATCTCTGAGGTACTCGGATCGACTCCACTAATAAAGCGATTTCCTGGATACCTCGGGCATTTCTAAGGCGTTCAGGAATATCTCCACTAATCACGGGATTTCCAGGATAATTCGGTAATGTTAGAGCTATGTCTGGATAAACTTCACTAAGTACGGGATTTCCTTAATATTTCAGGAATTTCAGAGCTATTCCGGGCTAACTCCATTAACTGCGGGTTTTCCTGGATATTTCGGGAATTTCTGTAGTATGCTGTAATATTTCTACTAATTACACAATTTTATAGTTATTACGGGAATTTCTGTGGTATTCTGGAATAACTCCACTAATTGTGGGATTTCCAGGATATAGCGGAAATTTCGGAGATCGTACGGGATAATACCAAAGATTACGGGATTTCCTGCATGATTCAGAATTTCTGAGGTATTTCGGGATAGCTCCACTAATCACGGGATTTCATGAATATTTGGGGAATATTACAGCTATTTCTGGGTTTACTTCATTAAGTTCGTGATTTCCAGAATATTTCAGGATTTTCTGATATTCCGAGATGTTTCAAGTAGTCCGCGCTAACTCCATTAATTGCGGGTTTTCCTGGATATTTGAGGAATTAGTGAGCTATGCTGGACTAATTCCACTAATTACACAATTCTATGGATATTTCCAGAAATTTCTGAGGTATACTCTAATAATTCCACTAATTGCGGGATATTCTCAATATTTCGGGAATATCCCAGTTATTTCTGGGATAACTCCACTAATCAGGGAATTTCCTAGAGATTTCTGAGGTATTCGGATTGACTCCACTAATAAAGCGATTTCCTGCATATTTCATAATATCTGAGGTATTTTGGAATAGCTCCACTAATCACGGGATTTCATGAATATTTGGGGAATATTACAGGTATTTCTCGGTTTACTTCACTAAGTACGTGATTTCCAGAATATTTCAGGAATTTCTGATATTCCGAGATGTTTCAAGTAGTCCGCGCTAACTCCATTAATTGCGGGTTTTCCTGGATATTTGAGGAATTAGTGAGCTATGCTGGATTAATTCCACTAATTACACAATTCTATGGATATATCCAGAAATTTCTGAGGTATACTCTAATAATTCCACTAATTGCGGGATATTCTCAATATTTCGGGAATATCCCAGGTATTTCTGGGATAACTCCACTAATCATGGAATTTCCTAGATATTTCTGAGGTATTCGGATTGACTCCACTAATAAAGCGATTTCCTGCATATTTCAGAATTTCTGAGGTATTTCGGAATAGCTCTACTATTCACAGGATTTCATGAATATTTGGCGAGTATTACAGCTATTTCTGAGTTTACTTCACTAAGTACGTGATTTCCAGAATATTTCAGGAATTTCTATTCCGGGATATTCCGAGATATTTCAGGTATTCTAAGCTAACTCCATTAATTGCGGGTTTTCCTGGATATTTGAGGAACTTGTGAGGTATGCTGGATTAATTCCACTAATTCCACAACTCTACGTATATTTCCAGAAATTTCTGAGGTATACTCTAATAATTCCACTAATTGCGGGATATTCTCAATATTGCGGGAATATCCCAGGTATTTCTGAAATAACTCCACCAATCATGGAATTTCCTAGATATTTCTGAGGTATTCGGATTGACTCCACTAATAAAGCGATTTCCTGCATATTTCAGAATTTCTGAGGTATTTCGGAATATCTCCACTATTCACAGGATATCATGAATATTTGGCGAATATTACAGCTATTTCTGAGTTTACTTCACTAAGTACGTGATTTCCAGAATATTTCAGGAATTTCTATTCCGGGATATTCCGAGATATTTCAGGTATTCCGAGCTAACTCCATTATATGCGGGTTTTCCTGGATATTTGAGGAATTAGTGAGCTATGCTGGATTAATTCCTCTAATTACACAATTCTATGGAGATTTCCATATATTTCTGAGGTATACTCTAATAATTCCACTAATTGCGGGATATTCTCGATATTTCGGGAATGTCCCAGGTATTTCTGGGATAACTCCACTAATCATGGAATTTCCTAGATATTTCTGAGGTATTCGGATTGACTCCACTAATAAAGCGATTTCCTGCATATTTCAGAATTTCTGAGGTATTTCGGAATAGCTCCACTATTCACAGGATTTCATGAATATTTGGGGAATATTAGAGCTATTTCTGGGTTTACTTCACTAAGTACGTGATTTCCAGAATATTTCAGGATTTTCTGATATTCCGAGATGTTTCAAGTAGTCCGCGCTAACTCCATTAATTGCGGGTTTTCCTGGATATTTGAGGAATTAGTGAGCTATGCTGGATTAATTCCACTAATTACACAATTCTATGGATATTTCCAGAAATTTCTGAGGTATACTCTAATAATTCCACTAATTGCGGGATATTCTCAATATTTCGGGAATATCCCAGGTATTTCTGGGATAACTCCACTAATCATGGAATTTCCTGGATATTTCTGTGGTATTCGGATTAACTCCACTAATAAGGCGATTTCCTGGATACTTCGGGCATTTCTAAGGCGTTCAGGAATATCTCCACTAATCACGGGATTTCCAGGATAATTCGGGAATGTTAGAGCTATGTCTGGATAAACTTCACTAAGTACGGGATTTCCTTAATATTTCAGGAATTTCAGAGCTATTCCGGGCTAACCCCATTAACTGCGGGTTTTCCTGGATATTTCGAGAATTTCTGTGGTATGCTGTAATATTTCCACTAATTACACAATTTTATAGATATTACGGGAATTTCTGTGGTATTCTGGAATAATTCCACTAATTCTGGGATTTCCAGGATATATCGGAAATTTCGGAGATTGTCCGGGATTATACCAAAGATTACGGGATTTCCTACATGTTTCAGAATTTCTGAGGTATTTCAGGATAGCTCCACTAATCACGGGATTTCATGAATATTTGGGGAATATTACAGCTATTTCTCGGTTTACTTCACTAAGTACGTGATTTCCAGAATATTTCAGGAATTTCTGATATTCCGAGATGTTTCAGGTATTCCGCGCTAACTATATTAATTGCGGGTTTTCCTGGATATTTGAGGAATTTTTGAGCTATGCTGGATTAATTCCACTAATTACACAATTCTATGGATATTTCCAGAAATTTCTGAGGTATACTCTAATAATTCCACTAATTGCGGGATGTTCTCAATATTTCGGGAATATCACAGGTTTTTCTGGGATAACTCCACTAATCAGGGAATTTCCTAGATATTTCTGAGGTATTCGGATTGACTCCACTAATAAAGCGATTTCCTGCATATTTAAGAATTTCTGAGGTATTTTGGAATAGCTCCACTATTCACAGGATTTCATGTATATTTGGGGAATATTACAGCTATTTCTGGGTTTACTTCACTAAGTACGTGATTTCCAGAATATTTCAGGATTTTCTGATATTCCGAGATGTTTCAAGTAGTCCGCGCTACCTCCATTAATTGCGGGTTTTCCTGGATATTTGAGGAATTTGTGAGGTATGCTGGATTAATTCCACTAATTCCACAATTCTATGTATATTTCCAGAAATTTCTGAGGTATACTCTAATAATTCCACTAATTGCGGGATATTCTCAATATTTCGGGAATATCCCAGGTATTTCTGGGATAACTCCACTAATCATGGAATTTCCTAGATATTTCTGAGGTATTCGGATTGACTCCACTAATAAAGCGATTTCCTGCATATTTCAGAATTTCTGAGGTATTTCGGAATAGCTCCAGTATTCACAGGATTTCATGAATATTTGGGGAATATTACTGCTATTTCTGAGTTTACTTCACTAAGTACGTGATTTCCAGAATATTTCAGGAATTTCTATTCCGGGATATTCCGAGATATTTCAGGTATTCCGCGCTAACTCCATTAATTGCGGGTTTTCCTGGATATTTGAGGAATTTGTGAGGTATGCTGGATTAATTCCACTAATTCTACAATTCTATGTATATTTCCAGAAATTTCTGAGGTATACTCTAATAATTCCACTAATTGCGGGATATTCTCAATATTTCGGGAATATCCCAGGTATTTCAGGGATAACTCCACTAATCATGGAATTTCCTAGATATTTCTGAGGTATTCGGATTGACTCCACTAATAAAGCGATTTCCTGCATATTTCAGAATTTCTGAGGTATTTCGGAATAGCTCCACTATTCACAGGATTTCATGAATATTTGCGGAATATTTCAGCTATTTCTGGGTTTACTTCACTAAGTACGTGATTTCCAGAATATTTCAGGAATTTCTGATATTCCGAGATATTTCAAGTATTCCGCGCTAACTCCATTAATTGCGGGTTTTCCTGGATATTTGAGGAATTTGTGAGGTATGCTGGATTAATTCCACTAATTACACAATTCTATGGATATTTCCAGAAATTTCTGAGGTATTCTATAATAACACCACTAATTCCGGGATATTCTCGATATTTCGGGAATATCCCAGGGATTTCTGGGATAACTCCACTAATCATGGGATTTCCTGGATATCTCTGAGGTACTCGGATTGTCTCCACTAATAAAGCGATTTCCTGGATACTTCGGGCATTTCTAAGGCGTTCAGGAATATCTCCACTAATCACGGGATTTCCAGGATAATTCGGGAATGTTAGAGCTATGTCTGGATAAACTTCACTAAGTACGGGATTTCCTTAATATTTCAGGAATTTCAGAGCTATTCCGGGCTAACTCCATTAACTGCGGGTTTTCCTGGATATTTCGGGAATTTCTGTGGTATGCTGTAATATTTCCACTAATTACACAATTTTATAGATATTACGGGAATTTCTGTGGTATTCTGGAATAATTCCACTAATTCTGGGATTTCCAGGATATATCGGAAATTTCGGAGATAGTCCGGGATAATACCAAAGATTACGGGATTTCCTGCATGTTTCAGAATTTCGGAGGTATTTCAGGATAGCTCCACTAATTACGGGATTTCATGAATATTTGGGGAATATTACAGGTATTTCTCGGTTTACTTCACTAAGTACGTGATTTCCAGAATATTTCAGGAATTTCTGATATTCCGAGATGTTTCAGGTAGTCCGCGCTAACTCCATTAATTGCGGGTTTTCCTGGATATTTGAGGAATTAGTGAGCTATGCTGGATTAATTCCACTAATTACACAATTCTATGGAGATTTCCAGATATTTCTCAGGTATACTCTAATAATTCCACTAATTGCGGGATATACTCGATATTTCGGGAATATCCCAGGTATTTCTGGGATAACTCCACTAATCATGGAATTTCCTAGATATTTCTAAGGTATTCGGATTGACTCCACTAATAAAGCGATTTCCTGCATATTTCAGAATTTCTGAGGTATTTCGGAATAGCTCCACTATTCACAGGATTTCATGAATATTTGGGGAATATTACAGCTATTTCTGAGTTTACTTCACTAAGTACGTGATTTCCAGAATATTTCAGGAATTTCTATTCCGGGATATTCCGAGATATTTCAGGTATTCCGCGCTAACTCCATTAATTGCGGGTTTTCCTGGATATTTGAAGAATTAGTAAGCTATGCTGGATTAATTCCACTAACTAAACAATTCTATGGATATATCCAGAAATTTCTGAGGTATACTCTAATAATTCCACTAATTGCTGGATATTCTCAATATTTCGGGAATATCCCAGGTATTTCTGGGATAACTCCACTAATCATGGATTTTCCTAGATATTGCTGAGGTATTCGGATTGACTCCACTAATAAAGCGATTTCCTGCATATTTCAGAATTTCTGAGGTATTTCGGAATAGCTCCACTATTCACAGGATTTCATGAATATTTGGGGAATATTACAGCTATTTCAGAGTTTACTTCACTAAGTACGTGATTTCCAGAATATTTCAGGAATTTCTATTCCGGGTTATTCTGAGATATTTCAGGTATTCCGCGCTAACTCCATTAATTGCGGGTTTTCCTGGATATTTGAGGAATTTGTGAGGTATGCTGGATTAATTCCACTAATTCCACAATTCTATGTATATTTCCAGAAATTTCTGAGGTATACTCTAATAATTCCACTAATTGCGGGATATTCTCAATATTTCGGGAATATCCCAGGTATTTCTGGGATAACTCCACTAATCATGGAATTTCCTAGATATTTCTGAGGTATTCGGATTGACTCCACTGATAAAGCGATTTCCTGCATATTTAAGAATTTCTGAGGTATTTTGGAATAGCTCCACTATTCACAGGATTTCATGTATATTTGGGGAATATTACAGCTATTTCTGGGTTTACTTCACTAAGTACGTGATTTCCAGAATATTTCAGGATTTTCTGATATTCCGAGATGTTTCAAGTAGTCCGCGCTAACTCTATTAATTGCGGGTTTTCCTGGATATTTGAGGAATTTGTGAGGTATGCTGGATTAATTCCACTAATTCCACAATTCTATGTATATTTCCAGAAATTTCTGAGGTATACTCTAATAATTCCACTAATTGCGGGATATTCTCAATATTTCGGGAATATCCCAGGTATTTCTGGGATAACTCCACTAATCATGGAATTTCCTAGATATTTCTAAGGTATTCGGATTGACTCCACTAATAAAGCGATTTCCTGCATATTTCAGAATTTCTGAGGTATTTCGGAATAGCTCCACTATTCACAGGATTTCATGAATATTTGCGGAATATTTCAGCTATTTCTGGGTTTACTTCACTAAGTACGTGATTTCCAGAATATTTCAGGAATTTCTGATATTCCGAGATATTTCAAGTATTCCGCGCTAACTCCATTAATTGCGGGTTTTCCTGGATATTTGAGGAATTTGTGAGGTATGCTGGATTAATTCCACTAATTACACAATTCTATGGATATTTCCAGAAATTTCTGAGGTATTCTATAATAACACCACTAATTCCGGGATATTCTCGATATTTCGGGAATATCCCAGGGATTTCTGGGATAACTCCACTAATCATGGGATTTCCTGGATATCTCTGAGGTACTCGGATTGTCTCCACTAATAAAGCGATTTCCTGGATACTTCGGGCATTTCTAAGGCGTTCAGGAATATCTCCACTAATCACGGGATTTCCAGGATAATTCGGGAATGTTAGAGCTATGTCTGGATAAACTTCACTAAGTACGGGATTTCCTTAATATTTCAGGAATTTCAGAGCTATTCCGGGCTAACTCCATTAACTGCGGGTTTTCCTGGATATTTCGGGAATTTCTGTGGTATGCTGTAATATTTCCACTAATTACACAATTTTATAGATATTACGGGAATTTCTGTGGTATTCTGGAATAATTCCACTAATTCTGGGATTTCCAGGATATATCGGAAATTTCGGAGATAGTCCGGGATAATACCAAAGATTACGGGATTTCCTGCATGTTTCAGAATTTCGGAGGTATTTCAGGATAGCTCCACTAATTACGGGATTTCATGAATATTTGGGGAATATTACAGGTATTTCTCGGTTTACTTCACTAAGTACGTGATTTCCAGAATATTTCAGGAATTTCTGATATTCCGAGATGTTTCAGGTAGTCCGCGCTAACTCCATTAATTGCGGGTTTTCCTGGATATTTGAGGAATTAGTGAGCTATGCTGGATTAATTCCACTAATTACACAATTCTATGGAGATTTCCAGATATTTCTCAGGTATACTCTAATAATTCCACTAATTGCGGGATATACTCGATATTTCGGGAATATCCCAGGTATTTCTGGGATAACTCCACTAATCATGGAATTTCCTAGATATTTCTAAGGTATTCGGATTG
Organism: Theocolax elegans; assembly: GCA_026168455.1. Lineage (NCBI taxonomy): Eukaryota > Metazoa > Arthropoda > Insecta > Hymenoptera > Cerocephalidae > Theocolax > Theocolax elegans. Next base: position 62,125,908 of record CM047426.1, read on the forward strand.
ACTCCACTAATAAAGCGATTTCCTGCATATTTCAGAATTTCTGAGGTATTTCGGAATAGCTCCACTATTCACAGGATTTCATGAATATTTGGGGAATATTACAGCTATTTCTGAGTTTACTTCACTAAGTACGTGATTTCCAGAATATTTCAGGAATTTCTATTCCGGGTTATTCTGAGATATTTCAGGTATTCCGCGCTAACTCCATTAATTGCGGGTTTTCCTGGATATTTGAGGAATTTGTGAGGTATGCTGGATTAATTCCACTAATTCCACAATTCTATGTATATTTCCATAAATTTCTGAGGTATTCTGTAATAACTCCACTAATTGCGGGAGATTCTCGATATTTCGGGAATATCCCAGGTATTTCTGGGATAACTCCACTAATCATGGGATTTCCTGGATATCTATGAGGTATTCGGATTGACTCCACTAATAAAGCGATTTCCTGCAGATTTCAGAATTTCTGAGGTATTTCGGAATAGCTCCACTATTCACAGGATTTCATGAATATTTGGGGAATATTACAGCTATTTCTGAGTTTACTTCACTAAGTACGTGATTTCCAGAATATTTCAGGAATTTCTATTCCGGGTTATTCTGAGATATTTCAGGTATTCCGCGCTAACTCCATTAATTGCGGGTTTTCCTGGATATTTGAGGAATTTGTGAGGTATGCTGGATTAATTCCACTAATTCCACAATTCTATGTATATTTCCATAAATTTCTGAGGTATTCTGTAATAACTCCACTAATTGCGGGATATTCTCGATATTTCGGGAATATCCCAGGTATTTCTGGGATAACTCCACTAATCATGGGATTTCCTGGATATCTATGAGGTATTCGGATTGACTCCACTAATAAAGCGATTTCCTGCAGATTTCAGAATTTCTGAGGTATTTCGGAATATCTCCACTATTCACAGGATTTCATGAATATTTGGGGAATATTAGAGCTATTTCTGGGTTTACTTCACTAAGTACGTGATTTCCAGAATATTTGAGGATTTTCAGATATACCGAGATGTTTCAAGTAGTCCGCGCTAACTCCATTAATTGCGGGTTTTCCTGGATATTTGAGGAATTAGTGAGCTATGCTGGATTAATTCCAGTAATTACACAATTATATGGATATTTCCAGATATTTCTGAGGTATACTCTAATAATTCCACTAATTGCGGGATATTCTCAATATTTCGGGAATATCCCAGGTATTTCTGGGATAACTCCACTAATCATGGAATTTCCTAGATATTTCTGAGGTATTCGGATTGACTCCACTGATAAAGCGATTTCCTGCATATTTCAGAATTTCTGAGGTATTTCAGGATAGCTCCACTAATCACAGGATTTCATAAATATTTGGGGAATATTATAGCTATTTCTGGGTTTACTTCACTAAAACACGTGATTTCCAGAATATTTCAGGATTTTCTGATATTCTGAGATGTTTCAGGTATTCCGCGCTAACTCCATTAATTGCGGGTTTTCCTGGATATTTGAGGAATTAGTGAGCTATGCTGGATTAATTCCACTAATTACACAATTCTATGGATATTTCCAGAAATTTCTGAGGTATACTCTAATAATTCCACTAATTGCGGGATATTCTCAATATTTCGGGAATATCCCAGGTATTTCTGGGATAACTCCACTAATCATGGAATTTCCTAGATATTTCTGAGGTATTCGGATTGACTCCACTGATAAAGCGATTTCCTACATATTTCAGAATTTCTGAGGTATTTCAGGATAGCTCCACTAATCACAGGATTTCATAAATATTTGGGGAATATTATAGCTATTTCTGGGTTTACTTCACTAAAACACGTGATTTCCAGAATATTTCAGGAATTTAAGAGGTATTCCGCGCTAACTCCATTAATTGCGGGTTTTCCTGGATATTTCGGGAATTTCTGAGGTATGCTGGAATATTTCCACTAATTACACAATTTTATAGATATTACGGGAATTTCTGTGGTATTCTGGAAAAACTCCACTAATTGTGAGATTTCCAGGATATATCAGAAATTTCGGAGATCGTTCGGGATAATACTAAAGATTACGGGATTTGCTACATGTTTCAGAATTTCTGAGGTATTTCGGGATAGCTCCACTAATCACGGGATTTCATGAGTATTTGGGGAATATTACAGCTATTTCTGGGTTTACATCACTAAGTACGTGATTTCCAGAGTATTTCAGGAATTTCTGATATTCCGAGATATTTCAGGTATTCCGCGCTAACTCCATTAATTGCGGGTTTTCCTGGATATTTGAGGAATTTGTGAGCTATGCTGGATTAATTCCTCTAATTACACAATTCTATGGAGATTTCTAGATATTTCTGAGGTATACTCTAATAATTCCACTAATTGCGGGATATTCTCAATATTTCGGGAATATCCCAGGTATTTCTGGGATAACTCCACTAATCATGGAATTTCCTAGATATTTCTGAGGTATTCGGATTGACTCCACTAATAAAGCGATTTCCTGCATGTTTCAGAATTTCTGAGGTATTTCAGGATAGCTCCACTAATCACGGGATTTCATGAATATTTTGGGAATATTACAGCTATTTCTGGGTTTACTTCACTAAGTACGTGATTTCCAGAATATTTCAGGTATTTCTGATATTCCGAGATGTTTCAGGTATTCCGCGCTAACTCCATTAATTGCGGGTTTTCCTGGATATTTGAGGAATTTGTGAGGTGTGCTGGATTAATTCCACTAATTCCACAATTCTATGTATATTTCCATAAATTTCTGAGGTATGCTGGATTAATTCCACTAATTCCACAATTCTATGTATATTTCCATAAATTTCTGAGGTATTCTGTAATAACTCCACTAATTGCGGGATATTCTCGATATTTCGGGAATATCCCAGATATTTCTGGGATAACTCCACTAATCATGGGATTTCCTGGATATCTATGAGGTATTCGGATTGACTCCACTAATAAAGCGATTTCCTGCAGATTTCAGAATTTCTGAGGTATTTCGGAATAGCTCCACTATTCACAGGATTTCATGAATATTTGGGGAATATTAGAGCTATTTCTGGGTTTACTTCACTAAGTACGTGATTTCCAGAATATTTCAGGATTTTCTGATATACCGAGATGTTTCAAGTAGTCCGCGCTAACTCCATTAATTGCGGGTTTTCCTGGATATTTGAGGAATTAGTGAGCTATGCTGGATTAATTCCAGTAATTACACAATTATATGGATATTTCCAGAAATTTCTGAGGTATACTCTAATAATTCCACTAATTGCGGGATATTCTCAATATTTCGGGAATATCCCAGGTATTTCTGGGATAACTCCACTAATCATGGAATTTCCTAGATATTTCTGAGGTATTCGGATTGATTCCACTAATAAAGCGATTTCCTGCATATTTCAGAATTTCTGAGGTATTTCGGAATAGCACCACTATTCACAGGATTTCATGAATATTTGGGGAATATTACAGCTATTTCTGGGTTTACTTAACTAAGTACGTGATTTCCAGAATATTTCAGGATTTTCTGATATTCTGAGATGTTTCAGGTATTCCGCGCTAACTCCATTAATTGCGGGTTTTCCTGGATATTTGAGGAATTAGTGAGCTATGCTGGATTAATTCCACTAATTACACAATTCTATGGATATTTCCAGAAATTTCCGAGGTATACTCTAATAATTCCACTAATTGCGGGATATTCTCAATATTTCGGGAATATCCCAGGTATTTCTGGGATAACTCCACTAATCATGGAATTTCCTAGATATTTCTGAGGTATTCGGATTGACTCCACTGATAAAGCGATTTCCTGCATATTTCAGAATTTCTGAGGTATTTCAGGATAGCTCCACTAATCACAGGATTTCATGAATATTTGGGGAATATTATAGCTATTTCTGGGTTTACTTCACTAAAACACGTGATTTCCAGAATATTTCAGGAATTTAAGAGGTATTCGCGCTAACTCCATTAATTGCGGGTTTTCCTGGATATTTCGGGAATTTCTGAGGTATGCTGGAATATTTCCACTAATTACACAATTTTATAGATATTACGGGAATTTCTGTGGTATTCTGGAAAAACTCCACTAATTGTGGAATTTCCAGGATATATCAGAAATTTCGGAGATCGTTCGGGATAATACTAAAGATTACGGGATTGCTACATGTTTCAGAATTTCTGAGGTATTTCGGGATAGCTCCACTAATCACGGGATTTCATGAGTATTTGGGGAATATTACAGCTATTTCTGGGTTTACATCACTAAGTACGTGATTTCCAGAGTATTTCAGGAATTTCTGATATTCCGAGATATTTCAGGTATTCCGCGCTAACTCCATTAATTGCGGGTTTTCCTGGATATTTGAGGAATTTGTGAGCTATGCTGGATTAATTCCTCTAATTACACAATTCTATGGAGATTTCTAGATATTTCTGAGGTATACTCTAATAATTCCACTAATTGCGGGATATTCTCGATATTTCGGGAATATCCCAGGTATTTCTGGGATAACTCCACTAATCATGGAATTTCATAGATATTTCTGAGTGAGGTATTTCGGAATAGCACCACTATCACAGGATTTCATGAATATTTGGGGAATATTACAGCTATTTCTGGGTTTACTTCACTAAGTACGTGATTTCCAGAATATTTCAGGATTTCTGATATTCTGAGATGTTTCAGGTATTCCGCGCTAACTCCATTAATTGCGGGTTTTCCTGGATATTTGAGGAATTTAGTGAGCTATGCTGGATTAATTCCACTAATTACACAATTCTATGGATATTTCCAGAAATTTCCGAGGTATACTCTAATAATTCCACTAATTGCGGGATATTCTCAATATTTCGGGAATATCCCAGGTATTTCTGGGATAACTCCACTAATCATGGAATTTCCTAGATATTTCTGAGGTATTCGGATTGACTCCACTGATAAAGCGATTTCCTGCATATTTCAGAATTTCTGAGGTATTTCAGGATAGCTCCACTAATCACAGGATTTCATGAATATTTGGGGAATATTATAGCTATTTCTGGGTTTACTTCACTAAAACACGTGATTTCCAGAATATTTCAGGAATTTAAGAGGTATTTCGCGCTAACTCCATTAATTGCGGGTTTTCCTGGATATTTCGGGAATTTCTGAGGTATGCTGGAATATTTCCACTAATTACACAATTTTATAGATATTACGGGAATTTCTGTGGTATTCTGGAAAAACTCCACTAATTGTGGGATTTCCAGGATATATCAGAAATTTCGGAGATCGTTCGGGATAATACTAAAGATTACGGGATTTCCTACATGTTTCAGAATTTCTGAGGTAATTCGGGATAGCTCCACTAATCACGGGATTTCATGAGTATTTGGGGAATATTACAGCTATTTCTGGGTTTACATCACTAAGTACGTGATTTCCAGAGTATTTCAGGAATTTCTGATATTCCGAGATATTTCAGGTATTCCGCGCTAACTCCATTAATTGCGGGTTTTCCTGGATATTTGAGGAATTTGTGAGGTATGCTGGATTAATTCCAGTAATTACACAATTCTATGGATATTTCCAGAAATTTCTGAGGTATTCTATAATAACTCCACTAATTCCGGGATATTCTCAATATTTCGGGAATATTCCAGGTATTTCTGGGATAACTCCACTAAATACGGGATTCCTAAGATATTTCTGAGGTATTCGGATTGACTCCACTAATAAAGCGATTTCCTGGATATTCCGGGCATTCCTACGGCGTTCAGGAATATCTTCACTAATGACGGGATTTCGAGGATAATTCGGGAATGTTAGAGCTATGTCTGGATAAGCTTCACTAAGTACGGGATTTCCTGAGTATTTCTATAATTTGAGTGCGATTTCCATGACGACCTATAGAAATATTTATCAAAATTCACTGGATGTAATTATTATTTTCCTCTAAATAGTTTTTGTTCCGGATAAACTTTATAAAAGAATATTATGTACTTCATATGCGCATTTTAAAGTCATAGCTATTTCGACTCAAATTACCAATCTAGTATCTTTTAAGAACTGACCATGTTTTAAATTTGGATTACATATCGATTGTTCATGTATAGTAAATGACAATTTAAAAGTTAATACACAGTTTTACCATTTATTAATAAATTAGCTGCAATACCCGTTCATGTAACCGATATTTGGGGTGTTTTATTTTTCATAGTATATTTAATACATTTAGTAAGTAACTTTTTCCAGCACCTCTAGGTTTATCTATAGAAAATAGTTTGTCTTCACTTTTGTTATCGATTGATTGTATTATAACGTCTAATGTTTGTTTTTGACTCGTGGTTAAAGAATTTATGAGCATTTCTATTTCATTATAAGCATCATTCTCATTACAATTTATATTATAATACATTAATTTTTATTGCATATCATCATCAATATTCGGTAGTTTTCTATTTGTAAAGCTTTTTACTGTCCTAAATTTGCTAGTATTTTTGGATCAAAAAAGTATTGCTTATATTTATTATATAAATGTAGACCATTGCATTTATTATCGAATGCCAAAATAAATGAAAATAATTTGCATAATGTATGTGGAAATTGAAATTTGAATAAATTTCTATATTTTAATGAAATTCTATAATAATCTTAATAAACTTCTAGCTAAACATGTTTCATAGTAATTATTGATAACAATGAATATTAAAATTATAATTATTCATACTGCTTAGTTTATATAATCTGGCTCACTTATAATAAAAACATAAGTTTTAGCAAGTTTTCTGACCAGTAACTGAAGTTAAAAAAATGGCTTTTTTAAAAAAACAGGTGTCGACGGAATAAGCGTAATTAAATACACGATTTTTTTAAAGGTATCTTGCTCTTTTTACAACGTATATGCTTGATTTTGCAAAAATGTCTAAAGCTAGAATAAAAGTACTTCAAAAATAGAAACTATTGACCCGGTACAAAAATTTTTAAAAATAGTGTAAACCTCCTTTGTTTTAGAATAAATTTTTTTTAACGATATTTACGACTATATACCGATGACGATGATTAGAATTATAGCATACGACTTGAAAATTGTTTACTTAGACCAAAATAAGATTTTTCCTGATATAAGTCTTACAATAAACATTGCAATAATATATATATAAATATTTAATCCAATTTTTAATAACCAGGCAAAAGAAACACAGAGGCAAGTCGACGGAGTTACGTTTCTAGCTCTTACAGCATTTTTTTGAAATAAAATCTCAATTAATTTTAAAAATTGCTTCGAATAATGTTTACACAACTCCTAAACTATTATTTAAAACTTTGAGTTTTTTTTTATAATATTTTTATCAGATGTATTCGATAAAGAACGATGGTGGCACTTTGAGAAACTTCAATATATTGCTTATGCGTCTGAGTGTGGTTTCTATCATAATTTCTATCTTAATTTATTATACAATACGAATTTATATTAATATTGTTCAAATGTTATATAATTTCACTTATGAATGTAGGAAAAGTACAATTTATACGATATGCGGTATAATTACATATAATGTGATATAATTTGATGCTTAAGTATTTCTTGCAAGATGGTTTTAAAACACATATTATTACGTGAAATGAGATCAAATTGCGTTCGCAATGACAATTTTAAATTTACTTTTTTGTTTTAAATTTATAGTAGATTGACAGGTTTAGGATCCAAACTGAAACAGTTCGTGACTGTAAGGGTTAAATAATTGTTATCAACTTAAAAGTTATTCTTCTTTATTCATTCAATAAAATTTAAGTATCCCAAATTGAAATTCATACGTGAGCCTATAATTTTTTAAAATACTGTCTACAATTGCTAACAACGCCTTCGACCTGGTACTACTTAAATTTATAATGGAAAAATCATTCATAAGACATATTGTATCTACTAATATAATGTTGAAATTAGAATTAAATAATCATTGTTATATTTACCCTAATAAAAATATTATATTTTTCAGTCTATAACAGAGTTACCAAAAATTTTGGCTCAAGAAGAAGAAGACACGGCTGACGGTTGCAAAGACCACCCAGATATCTTTGTTTCCATATATAATAATGCAGGTAAATAGTAAATGCATTGAAAAATTAAATGATAATATTGTTATCTTATTGAAATAAAAAATAACTAATAATTTAATTTGTTTCAGTATATGTTCGAGCGTTGATTAATATCAACGATATTGTAACAGGCCCCTTAGTTCAAACACTTGATGAAAGATTATGTTCAAATAAGTTTCGTTCCGAATATCTTCGACAGCAAATAGATTGTTTACAAAACAAATTTAGTAAAGAATAGTACTTAATAATCTTTAAGTATTGTTATGAAAATATTAATAAATAGTATTTTTTAAAAAACAAATATATAATATTTTAATGTATACTAAATAATAATTAATGTACTTACAAAAAGAGGACCCACTCTGCGGAAAATGGATCTTTACCAAACTCTAGGATATTTTTTCTAGTATAAAAATATAAAGAAAGCCGGAGTTATAGAATCGAATGCCCTTTCTTACCATAAATATAAGCAAATAACGAAAATCTCGCCACAAATACTCTTAACTTTGATTGTTTGTAATTCGGAAACGAATAAAGGTGTACATTCAAGCTTGAGTTCAAAAGAAAACTGACATCGAGTAGATATATTTTGAAAAAAGAAGCTCAAATATCTTAATTTAGTCAAAAGTTATAAAACAGTTAAGAATTAGATGAAATTTTGGCTTAAAAAATCATTAAATTTCAATGCTAAATTTTCGTTAAAATTTCATATATTTTTTATTTTTTCTACAACTTTTGACTAAATTAAGATATTTGAGCTTCTTTTTTTCAAAATATATCTACTCGATATCTGTTTTCTTCTGAACTTAAGTTTGTACACCATTATTCGTTTCCGAGTTACAAGCTATCAAAATGAAGAGTATTTTTGGCGATATTTTTCGTTATTTACTTATATCTACGGTAAAAAAGGCATTAGATTCTATAACTCCGGTATTCTTTATATTTTTATAATAGAAAAAATATCCTAGAGTTTGGTAAAAATTCGTCTCCCGTAGGGTTGGTCCTATCCTTGTTAGTTAATAGCAATGATATCAGATAGTTTAAAAAGAATATCTCACCGGTCTTATTTTATTGAATCAGATATTGCTAATAAAAAAATATGTTTAAATGAATGGATAAAAATAAATTGTAATTTTTTAATTTAAATTTAAATTTCATTTTTATTTTATCTTTTACAAACAAAGATCAGATGATAGCTCACACCGCTACATATATACACTACAAGAACAATATTGTATTTTAATAGACTTAAAGTATATTAAAATACTGATTCCGCAGAACGAGATAAATGAATGGGATGCGAAGGACTACGTGCTAGTCGTTTTCGAGGCAACTTTTCAAGTGTTGTAAGAAGCTTTGCAAAATCTGGTCGATTTTCTGCACGGTATGACCAGCAAAGCATTAAAATATCCTGTAAACATTTTTAAATTATTTCTTTTTGTTCCATTATTTATAATTAATTAAAGTTTGAATATATATTTCCCTATACCTTTACATCTCGTGAGGCCTGTAAATTTGCTAAAGTTTGTTTGATTCCTTTACCCACTTGCCAAATTATAGCTTCAGGAGGTTCTCCTTTGAATGGCCATTCACCACATAGTAATTCGTACCAAACCGTACTGTAAATTTAAAGTATAAACGTGACATATTATTAATGTTAATAATATAGAAATTAGTGAATAAAATATGGTATATGAATAATTTAATTTTAAGATTCCTTAAGGGTAGTTCGTACAGATTACATATATGTGTATTTCATTTTTCAAATATAGCTTTCAACTTTTACTTTTTTTTTAATTTTTTGAGATCATGTAATTTTTTGTTGCAAATAATAAAATATACCTAAATTTAAAAAATCAATTAATGTCAGTAAGTGTGTATGTTAAATGAAGGTGCGGCACCCCCCTTAAGCAGAAATGACTATACACTGAAAGAATTTTCGCAGTTATTTCGCTTTTGTGCAATCGTGTGATCATACATGACCTTTGAGCTACAAGTCTCCTCCTTTTCCGTGTTCGTCTATTCAAAAGCATAAAAACAACGACAGAAAAATTGTACATAGCACATTTGAGGCGACAACAATGCCGCTTCAGAACACTGCCGCACAATTTTTGGACGGCTGCTATCCGAAACGAGTAGACGAAATCTGTAACGCGTTTTTGAACTCGGGCATACTAGTACTTGCAACGAACATCTGAACATTCTCTCAGGGTACCCACAAGCAGAAAAAATGTACACAAATAACTTTCTCTAATGAGCAAAGTATTATTACATTGACTACACAAATTTTAGATTTTTTCCAGTAATTACATAAATACATTTTTTCTATTGTAAAAACAGTTTCTTGAGTTGATAAATGACTTGGGTAGGAATATAACGAGTTTGGTAACCTCTTGACATTAACAGTTTTGTGATCTTTAAAAATATAAATTTTATTACTTTTCATAAGTTTAACAAAGACATTATAATAAAATAATGTGCATTAATAAAAATATATAATCCAAAAATAAAATATAACTTTTTTCAGAACATTAACTTTTAAATATGTTCTTGATGTTAATAAGTACTTATTTTGTTTTGTTCTTTGTTTAGAGGAGAATGTCCATAAAATTCATTGTCATAAAAACAAAACTTTGACTGGTGATATTTCCTACTTAAGTTATCGAAATTACAAGTAATTTTACAAACATATTAAAAAAAATTTTTTTACCGAACCGTACACGGAATGCGCATGCAGGAGTGATGAAGAAGATAATCGAACACAGCTTGCCGTAGCATTATCGTTTCCAATACCGCAGTGCACGGAGGAGATCGGATAAAGTATCGTCCCGACAATCGTGATTTACGGGAAAAAGCACATAAAAAGAGTTGCTTTAACAAGTTATTTTTAAGAAATTATTTGTTTTACGAATGAAAGATACCTGAGGAGCAAGTTAGTTCTAGCCAGGGACGTTTACGCGACCGGATTCGAGGTTTACAATCGTAGTCGATATTTGCGCGGTTTCTCAACTTAATTACGCGTGCACACGTGAGGTTAGGACGTCTTGCTCTCTCCCTCTCTCTCTCTCTCTCTCTCTCTCTCTGGTGGGTATAACGACTGTCTATCTGTTTGCTCCGTCAAGCCGTAGGTACATCTCAATCTTATGCATTATTTTCGAGTTCTAGTTCGCAAAGAGTCGACTCTCCAGGGGTGTCGGATCAATTATTTTTAAAATAATCGATATTCTTCCGCACATCCGTGGAGTAAATTCACCAGCAAATTGTTCAAAATTTGGAGGTTACGTGAGCTTAACAAGGCGCCGTCAACTTGACGGCAATATCTGGCGTCACCTCTGGGCCGATTTGCAAAAATTTTTTTTCGCTTGTCGGACCGTCTAGCAAGTCTAGTGAAATTCTCGTTATGGCATCAACTAGGACCATATGTTGTATTTGCGGTAAGCCTAATATAAGGAAGGATAGGCCGGAGGTATGTCCCCGCTGCGATGGGGTTTCCCACGAATTCTGTTTTGCGCTCGATCCCGGCTCTGATAAGCCGCGTTACTGCCAGCGCGCGTTTACTTCTACTACTACGCCTTGCGATTCACTGGGGGCAGCACCTCTCGGGTTACCATTGCAGGCTGGTGAGACCGCTTGTACCTCCGCTCAAGCCACGCCTACCCCCACCATACCATCCAGTAAGCGCCTAGCCTCGCCTCCATCGCCATCATTACTCCAGGTTGCTAAGCAACCGCGCGGGGTGGGACTTGAGAGCGCAAATGGTGGGACAGCCGAGGCGGTACCTTCTGCCGAGACTATGGCGGGCGTACTCGAGGCGTTCGCGAGTCGGATAGAGGATAACGTTGCGCGAATACGCGCATACGAAGCGCTTTGCCACGATAGATGAACGGCTCGGTGCGCTAGAGGAGTGCGGGAGAAATGGAACTCTAAATAAACCGGCCCTTGATCTAAAAGATTCATGCGAGATTCTTCTCCTGGGTATCCCATTCGAGCTGAATGCTCCCAGCAATGATATTATATTCAATGTTTTATCGGCAATTGACTTGCCTCTAATGTCTAATCAAATAGTGGATTCGAGACAATGGTCTCCTCGTTCTATTTCGTCCGGGGCCTCCACTTCAAATTCGACTTCTCCTGCAGCCCTTGATACTCGACCAAGAAACAGCGACACAAAGGGCTTAGTTTTCAGGGTGGCGTCACCATCAGCGCGGGATTTAATTATTGAAAAGGTGCGACTACTCAAAGGCCTAGCTGCGGTGTCAATTATTGGCGTGGTGGGAGGGGGGGGGGGGAGGTCGGGCTCCATATTTTTGCGTGCGCTTTGGCCGAAGTCTATTCACGACCTTTGGTCTAAAGCCTTTAAACGCTCTCGAGAATTACGGTTCGAGAGTCCGATAGTCTTCAATTTTAAAGTTTATATGCGTCAGAATAAAAACGGTGAATTTGTAAGATTAACCCCTCTGCAACTGCATCGTTATCCTCTTATCCTCATTCACCTTCATGATTCACTTTCATGCTAACATTAATCGTTTGAAATCACACTTTTCATTAACAGAATCACTTGTTTTACCATTATACTATGATATCCTGGCTTTTACCGAAACTTTCCTCACCGATCGTGACTCATCTAAAATAGTACATTTGCCAGGTTATACTATTCATAGATTGGACAGAGTGGGTAAGGAGGGGGGGGGGTAGCGGCGTACATTAGAGAGGATTGGAATGTTACAGTTATGTCCCATTCGAAGCCTATTTACTCAAACTTTCCGGAATATATCATTCTTAGTGTAATGAGCAGTGCCTTCTCGCTTCTATTTGGACTTGTATATATGCCTCTGTCATTATGCCATCATCTCAACATTTGGTGATCACTGGTGATTTTAATATAAACATGCTGGCGAATGATAGGGCGGCCAATATGATGAAGGCGCAGCTCAAGTCCTTATATCTCTCCTTAGTCGACTCTGTCCTACCCATCATGCCATTTCTGCAAATCACTCATCACTCACTACGATCCTCCACCAGATTATGTCTACAGTAAGTCTTCAGCACCCTTCGCGGCGGGGCATGATCATATTTCTCTTACCTTGGATCTCTCCAAGGAAAAGCCAAAAATGGGGATACGCCGCGAGCGCAGATTGAGGGCTCTGGATGCGTGTGCTGTTTCATCCCTTCTCATGTCATCTCTCACCTCATCAGTTCTCACTATCATCAACAACCCGGTCGTCCAGCCCCCTATTTCGCCTATTTAACATTCATACTCACAGCATCAACTCATTTCATTCCAACCCATCATCTGTGACATCGACACACTCACTTGAATCATTATCAAAACTTTAGATACTTTAGCCCTTTTAAAATCTAAATTAATTAACCATTATCACAAACCTTAGGTCACCAAAGACATCCGCAAGCTAATCAGGTTTAGAAATGCTGCCTACAGGAGGTTTGAGCTTACAGGGTCTAATTCGGATTTTCTGCACTTCAAAAGCCTGCGATCCGTAATCTCGAACACTTTGGATTCCTGCAAGTTCAATTACTTCAACACTCGACTCTCTAATTCTTCGTCACTATTGGAAACTTGGAGAGTGTTTAGATCCATGGGCCTCTCTGCAAGCCGTAGGCCCTCTCCTTTAGCGGTGTTCACTCCTGATGAGTTGAATGCTCACTTCGCTTCGATTGCAAACGCCTCACTTCCTCTAAATCAACCTCATCTTTTCTCCCTCCTTGAATCATCACCTACTTCGTTCTCGTTCCCACAAATCATCTCACTCTGCCCTTTCTTCTCATTCTCTCCTATCACTCATCAATCATTGTTACACATCCTAGCCAAATCTTCATCAAAGTCGTCAGGTTTCGATGGCATCTCTGTTGAGATGCTAAAGCTATTAACACCACACATAGCCACACCATTGACCTCCATTTGCAACTATCTCTTAGAAAGGGGTAATTTTCCGGAGCAATGGAAGAAGGCGATTGTCTTTCCTCTTGCCAAGTCAAATAAAGTCGAGAGTCTCTCTGATTCGCGACCCATCGCTAAACTGAGTGAAATCTCCAAGATCATAGAGCGAGTAGTTCGTACACAGTTAGCCCACCATCTTGAATCCAACAATCTTCTTACACCTAGACAGGCAGGATTCAGAAGAGGTCAGAGCACTCAGTCTGAACTATTGAGAGTTCTAGATGACATTTGACGTGCTATTGATAACCGCATGATTACAGTGCTCATTCTTTTTGACTTCTCAAAGGCGTTTGACTGTGTTGCGCATAACCTCCTTCTGACCAAGATACGCGCCTTGGGCTGTTCGGATACAGTACTCAGTTGGTTTTATCATTAATTATCGGGGCGTACTCAGGCGATGGCGAGCGAGGAGGGTGAGCTGTCGGACTGGCTCAGGATGTCCTCGGGTGTTTCCCAGGGTAGGGTTCTGGGTCTAATCCTTTTTTCGATTTTTATTAACGACCTACCTTCTGTTCTTAAGCATTCGAATTATATGATTTTCGCCGATGACACCCAGGTTTATCACTCGTTTTACCCGAGCGATTTCAGCAATGGCATCGCAAAAATTACTGAAGACGCAAACGCGATAGCTCGCTGGGCCAGCGATAATGGTCTCAAACTCAATGTACGTAAAACTGAAGTGATGATCCTGGGCAGTCAGGCGTTCATATCAAGGATTGATCTAGAAACTGCTCATAGGATTGTTTTACAAGGAAATCCTCTATCTTATGAATCTGAGGTAAAATCTTTAGGTGTTTGGCTGTCGTCTACAATGGATTGGTCTAGACAGATGTCCTCTATCTCGCAAAGCGTACACAAAGTTTTGCACTCGATGAGATTTTTTAAGCGGGCATTATCGTTTAAGAATAGAAAGGCTCTGGTTGAATCCCTTGTTTTCTCTCATTTCGATTATGCGTGCGCAATCCTTACAGATCTTGATGACTCAAAGTGTCTTAAATTACAACGCCTTCTTAATGCCTGCATGAGGTTTGTTTGGGGCAATATACCGCGTTGGGCACATGTCACGCCTTATCGTCTCAAGTTGGAATGCATGTCTGCCGAGCTCAGACGTAATCTTATCATCGGTACCCTTGCATTCAACGTCGTCTCTCATAATTCTCCACTTTACTTGTCTTCTCACTTCATCAAAACTAACTCCATCCAAGACATTAGATCCTCCTTTCGTCATGCCCCAACTCCACTCATGTATCTTCCTCCCCGAACTGAAGCTCTTCATAAGTCATTTGTCATTTCATCTACCAAAATCATAAACTCCATTCCTAACATCAGCCTCGACATCCCCATTCCATTATTCAGATCCCAACTCCTGTCTTCCTTCATCGAGCTCGACAGACGGCACTGGCTTGAGAGGATCGAGAGGGGAGAGGCCTCACGCTTGACTTCGCGACTTAACTTGCTATATTAAGTTAGTTTTGTAAGAAATTTTAATTTAATTTTATTTTAACTCTCTTTTAATTGCGTTTAACTTGCGTAGCTAGTGAATTGTGTCAAACTAGTTTTCCTTTCTCTTATTGTATATACATATTGTTTTTATTTATTGTTAAATTGTTTTTATTTACCTATATATTTTATGTTAAAGTTATTTTAATGTTATTTTATATTTTCTCTTTTATTTTTATGCAAATGTATAACTAATGTTTTTGCGTCGCACTGACTAAAAATATGTTACCGTATTACTTACCGCAGTGTACTCGGGGATACATCCCCAATTTGTACCCAAATAAAGTTTATCAATCAATCAATCTCTCCCCCCTCTCTCTGCGCGTTACCGCTGGGAGGACGCATACTGTCTGCAGTACCTTTTTTATATGGGCACTCACTACCATTGTCAGTAGTTCTTGAAATTTGCTCTGCACTTCCGAACAGATTTTCGCACATCAAGGTCGTCCTGACTCTGTGGATTCACCGGGACTGACATGGCAACTTCGCGTGGCTGCTACGTCTGTGGTGGTTGGCTGACACGCAAATACTACACAGGGGTACGTCTAGTGTATGGTAACATCGCGTACACACACTGCTTTCCTACAGTGTTTGGAACTACGCAGCGCTGCTGCTGTACACTCGCGAGAGCCGAGACTTCGGTGGTGGCCCTCGCCGACGTGAAGACGTCATGGACTGGATTAATGCTAAGCATCGACGCAACCTACAGTATCGCGCTTGTAGTCACGCTCACCCCTTCCAACTTTACCGCGAAATGCGTTGCCTCACCGCCGTCGCCATCAACGTTGCAGGTTGCCAAGTAATCTTGCGGCGCCGCGTCCTCCTCATCCAATCAAGCTGCGCATGAGTCCTCCTCTGACCCCGGTAAAAAGGCTGATACTCTTTGAAAATAACATAGTTAAATCGGTTGAAATAATGGTTGGTCCTATCGAGAGTAAGTTGAATGAGATGTAAGCGTTGATCAGGTTGAGACGACGACTGATACGAGATTCGCGGACATTGGTGAGCGTTGACATCACCCGCAGTTGTTTCAGGTACGTGCCTCTAATGAGATTCGTGCAAAGTTTGAATATTGGGCATGCTAGCCGTAACTACATCTAATGATTTTAAAACAGTTATGAAAATGCTTGCAGCATTAAAGTTGCCGCTTATGATTAAATAAATAATATATATCCGTCCGTGGATCCTGCGATAGTTGGACTACCTGAGGAGATTTCTACTGCTCCCTCGCAGAATATTGCGTTAGTAATAAGATTGTCCTCCGCCTCGGCCAGAGATAGAATGATAGAGAGAGCTTCCCTGCTAAGGAAACGTTGAGCGCGTGACATTGTTGGAGGGGGAGGGGGGGGAGGGAGATATCTCGCTCTTTCTCAGAACTCTGGCCCAAGACAGTATGCAATCTTTGGTCGGTTGTGCTACGCAAATGTAAAGTACATACGCAAGCTGAGGGATGGACAGCTGTCGCGCCATTCTTCCAAAACTGAACTCCTAAACCTCTTTCCTCTTTCCTCTCCATCTGAAATTAAATGAGATGAGTCTGGTCGGGTCAAACACTTCAAAACATTTAAATCATTATATATTTTTCACAAAAACATTAACCGTATCAAAACTCATTTCTTATGCATAGAAGCATTAGTTCGATTTTTCTGATTCACGATTCTTTTGACATTTTAAAATTACCAGGTTACGTTCTGTATTGGCTACATCGTGTAGGAAAGGAGGGGGAAGGGGGTGGTGTAGTGGCATACGTTTACGAAGAGTTCAAAGTAAATATCATTACACACTCTGACCTTGTTTTCGTAGGCGCACAACTGCATACCCTAACAAATGTTTTGAACTTTTGAATCAGATATCTTGCCTTAATTTGATCGTGTTGTTGTCATCGGTGACTTCAACATTGACATGAACTCCTGTAAGACAGCGTCCATAATGAGATCAAATCTATCAGCATTGAGTCTTTCACTCATACCGTCCCAGCCAACGCACCATGCGGTGACTTTGAGTGGATATTCACATACATATATATTCTTATATTTCTTTGTGGTTCGAGAGATGGTACCAAGTTACAATTCTTCCAAATCACCCGTTCCTTCGCAGACCATGATTCTATTAGCATCACTATCCAGTCATCTAATGTTCTGTTAAGCGAGAAGAAAATGAAAGAGAATAACCTGCATAACCTCGGCTCTAGATTTACATCATTCTTAAACAACTCGTCTCATACCTTACCATACTCTACATTAACTACTCCCATTCAAAAAGCTCATAGTTGGTCTGAGCAGCTCTGCGGATCATTTCTTTACTTATCACCTATCTGGCCTTCGGCATCAATTACACAGCCTGATTCCGAATCCGGGGTCAGTTTGCCCCCATCAGATCGTGTTAAAGGTTAATTGAAGGTCAAAATATCAAAATTCAATAAAAATAGGGTAAAGCCATCGTATCTAGGGTTTTTTGGGCTCGCTGATTGCAAATCCAAGGTTACTTAAACCCAATAACCTCAAGATCAAGGTTATTTGAAGGTCAAATCATCAAAATTCATTAGAAAAGGCTAAAATCATTGTATCTTGGGTTTTTTTGAATCGTTACATCCAAATCCGAGGTAATTACAACCAATCAGGTTATGGTCAAGGTCAATTGAAGGTCACGGACGTAAATAGAGTGATAAGATTAGTCATTTAGTAGGACAATGCAAAAAAAGCAACAAAATATCCATAAAATGTGCAAGCCCACTACTCCTTTTTATGGTAATGAACTATTTTATTGTCAAACGATCTACGAAGTGGTTTACACTTTCGTTTTATCGAGGTTGTTGGCAGATCTCTTTTCAACGACCAACAGTAATCTGCCAACATACTTATGTTCCATCTTCCTGGATACCTGCGCTTCATTTTCTTGATATCTTTGTGAAATCTCTCTCCCTGTTCTTCGCTGTAATTACCTAGGTTTTCTGAAAACTCGTCTACGTGAGAATATAAAAAATGTAATTTTAGATTCATTAAGCAGCCTTGATTTTTGTAACTATTTACTAAATCTAGTATTATTTGTTTGTAATTCTGGCTCTTCGATTTCCAAGAAAATTCTTAATTACGTTCTTGAAACACAACCAGGCTTCTTTCTCTGCAACCATGTTTCTTTCTTTCTTTCATTTCTTGCAATTTTTATGAATATTTTGTTGCTTTTTTGCATTGTCCTACTAAATGACTAATCTTATCACCCTATTTATGTCCGTGACCTTCAACTGATCTTGACCATAACCTGATTGGAGTGTGGCTACCTCGAATTTGGATGTAGCGACCCAAAAAAACCCAAAATACAATGATTGTAACCTTTTTTAATGAAATTCGACAATTTGACCTTCAAATGACCTTAACCTTGAGGTTATTGGGTTTAAGTAACCTTGGATTTGGAATCAGCGACCCCAAAAACCCCTAGATACGATGGTTTTAACCTATTATTATTGAATTTTGATATTTTGACCTTCAATTAACCTTGAGCACGACCAGATGGGGGCAAACTGACTCCGGATTCGGAAGCAACGAGCAACATTATGTATAAGTTCCATGATCCGGTCGTTGGGACTTCGACTTTTTTTTGCACTTACAAAGCTCAGTATAATGCTATTCAAGTCACGTTTGATACTTTGGCACCATTAAAAGTTATTACCACCAAGGCAAATCTAATATGTCTTATTATATGACCGTATCATATTATGTATTTATTGCATTCATCGTTTGTTTATTCTTTTTGACTGTGATTATTCGCCAATGTCAAGACGAATACTAACTCATCGTTAAAGCCACAAGCGAATTCTTCACAAATATTTAATACGCAAGGATTTGTTTCTAAACTATGTACACCGTCAGTGCGCGACATGGTTATGTCACACACCGGTAGGCTCGGGAACACTGAACCATAATCTATTTTTGGAACTGTTGATAATGCCAGTCTTTTTACGCCCGCAATGATCTAAATCAATGCATACCATTTGGTCATTGACACTTCCAGCCTCAGCTAGATAACATTACGCCCGCCTAATAGTCCGCAATATGTAAGTTTTTATTAGAGAGACCAAAGAGAGTCAACTTATTTCTGTTACCGTGGACACTAATTTTAATTCTTTTATTCCGAGAGCCGCTGCCACTTCGAGCGGTGCTCGCGTTTCTTTAGTTAATAACAATTATTCCCATTTGGCATGACATACATGTATTCTATGACTGTATTAGAGCCTTTCCATAGGGCAACATTGCACCGTCTAGCTGACAGTATTTAATTGCCCTGGTTCCTCCGTCATTCGACTTTGGCAACCCCTTAGGATCAAGTAGTTTTGTTCTAAATGATCCCAAGCGTTTCGAATTCGATTCGGCATTTCGATAACTTTTAAGTTACGAAAGTCGTCGAGAGTCACCTTTGGGATCGGTTTACCGCGATCGGAGGCCACTTGAACAGTATACCGAAACTCCTCATGAAGGCCCACCGCCTTGCGACGGCTAGCCTAGAGTCGTAATTCTCGGTGAGAATGCGGCGGTGTTTAGCTCCCCGCCATCGTCCGCTTTCGAACATAAGCGGCATCCGGGTCAACTTCGCTTCACCCGTCAAGCCTGCTTGCAACCACATACCCCGCAGAGTCCAACCCAATACTGGGGACACGGTGGCGTTTCACTTTGACTCAGAGGTACGCTAACGTGGGGCTCGGTTCCCAGTCCCTGCGTACCATAGTAAAGTCATATTGGTCCAACTGTCGACATGCCGAAGCACATCTCCCTATTACTCCCCGGATCCCCGAGGAGGTTTTGCGGTAGGTGGCCTAACGTTCGAATAAATGCAGTTTGCAGGAGAAATTCCTTTGCATTCCGTGAAGTGTTAGATCCCTCTGTTCTCGTCATTCACACGAGGCCGTTCAATTCAAGGATTCTAACTATTTCACGATGGGATTCGACTGGCGTTCCCTGATGAGGGAAGCCCTTAAGCATTCTGTATCGACTGGAGAGTCTGATGAGACAGTCTGACCAGCTTCACAGTACAGTGCTTCATGCACGATTGCCAGGAGAGTGGCCGTTTCCTCGAAACATCCGCTCTTTGACTATCATACGGGTTAGGCGTCTTTAGAGTCTGGGGTCGGTCTCTGGAGTTGTCCTCAAGTATCAGCTTAAAAGGTTCTATATATCTTTTGGCAAACTTGTTGAATGCCTGATACAATTCCTGGCTACTCACTAGTACACTCGGTTCGCATGACCACGTGTGATCATGTTGCCGGACCAAGTCCACCAGAGGTTTCCGGATTTCGACTACGCAGGGACAATCGAAGAGTATATGGTTAGAAGTTTGTTCCTCTCCACAGTCACATCTCGAATCTTCGCTCAACCCGAAACGGTTCAGGTAAGACTTAAAAGATCCGTGTCCCGTTAGGAACTGCGATGTGTAGTGGTTGGGCTTTAACCACCCCTTTCGCATCCTGTCATCAACATTGCTGAAATACTTGTGTGTCTCTGAACCTTTGCCCGTGGAATCCCACCTTCTCTGCCATTGATCCATGATTTGCTTTCGAACTTTGTCTTTCTCAATGGCAGTCGGATCTTTCGAGTTTCCACTACGGCTCCGTTCGACTGGTTCATCTGACGGTTGGACAACTTCGCTACGCCTGATATGGTAATGAGCGACTCTCTCATCTAACAATAAGTCGATGGGAGGAGAGGCAGTGATCACCTGAAGTGCCTCATGGGAGACAGTGCTATAAGCTTTTGAAGTCCAGACTAGGGTCCTCCTTTGCAAAGTAGCAAGGATTCTCCTGCTGTGACTATTATCCCTGTTCCACCATCCTGCCGCAGCGTAGGCGACAATTGGGATGAAGAGGCACTTATATATCAGACTGAGGGATTTTTCTTTCATCCCCCAATTCGCGCCAGTGAGGAGATGTAGTAGACCGAGGAGGTTGAACCACTTTTTCTGCACGTTTTTAACGTGCTGAATGACTCCAAATCTAGGTTCGAACGTGACGCCCAGGTACTTCATTTCTTTAAGCATACGATTGTTTTGGCCTGCCAGTTTAACTATGGAAGGCTTGATTGAGTTAAGTTTGCAGTTTGTGTAACTTGCACCAGTTCTCGACGATGTTAATCATACGCTGCGCCTCTGTTTCAAGGTGACGCCGGCTTTTGCCTTCAACAATTGTTATAATGTCGTCGGCATATGCTATCGAATTGAAGCCTGCGTCATGAAACTCTTTGAGTAGGGTGTCATAATCTAAGTTCCATCCAAGTGGACCGAATATAGACCCCTGGGGGCAACCTTTAGTTACTTCCTTTCATGCTTCGTCGTACGTAACTCTCATGCACACCGTTCGATCTTGGAAGTAACTTTGTATAAGGTTATAAACGTTTGTGGGGCATTGTCTGTCTTTAAGCTGTTTCAAAAGACTAGGCCACCACAAGTTGTCAAAAGCCCCAGAGATGTCGAGTGGGAACGCTAAGACGTAGTTGCACTGGCTTTCCTCTACTATTTGCGTCAGCCTTATTATCGCATCTTCCGTCGACTTTCCTGGTGTGAAACCATATTGGTCAGTCGACGTACTGATGTGTGTGCGCTCCGATGTTTGTCCTGACTCCGAGTCCACAGGCTGTTTCAGTCGCTCTATAATGAGCCTTTCCAACGTTTTGCCCATTATGCTTAGTAAGCATATGGGCCTGTATGACTTCACAGCCTGCTCATCTTTGTCAGGAGCTTTGAGCAACGTAATCAGCATTCCCTCTTTCCATCTCTTTGGGAGACACCATACTTGAGACAAGCAATGTATAATTTGTCTATTTCGTCTAGCAGTGGAATTGCATTTTTAAGTACCTCCGCTTCAATTCTGTCAGTACCTGGACTCTTCCCGCTTTTGTTGGTTCGAATTGCTTGAACTATTTCAAGCCAGGTAAATGGAGGTGCCTCACTCGAGATATATTCTTCCAGGCAAGCCTGTTCGATCTCATAGTGAGCATCTGTCTCTCCTGATTTGTCATCGTCTGGTACTAACTGCTGAAGCAGAGATTCGCATGTTTCCTTCCAGGTAGTTGTCGATCCGTTTACTCCTGTAACAGTATTGAGGGCTTTGGTGGTGCTCATCTTGCCCGATACAACTCGGTACGGAAGGCTCCATACGTCTTTGTTGCCTTCGAGCGTGATATAGCTCCTCCAGCTCCTCTTTCTGGACTTACTTGTTTCAGAATTATATTCTCTCTTAGCTTTTCTTACGAGGTTGAGCGTATTGCTCTGTAGTCTTTGTGATCTGGTCTCAGACGTCCCGCTTCTCTTCCTCCGGTAGAGCCATCTGCGTTCGAGTCTTTTGGTTCTACATTTGAGGTGTGTCAGCCGTGGATTCCACCATGAGGCGGATTTGGAAAACCGCCTCTTCATGGGGATCGTCTTCTTACAAGCATTAATGATTGATTCTTTGAGTTTGTCGGCGTATGTGTCGACATCCTCTTTAGGATCTATCTGCAAGTCCGATAGGCGCGCCTTTTCGACTTTTAGAGCCTCTTTGAAGACTTCCCAGTCCGCTTTTCGGATATTGAAACGCGGTTTCATTATCTTTACTTGGCGAGTCGGTTGTCTCTCATAGTCCAATGTTATGGAAATAGGTCTATGATCACTCGTGCTCCAGTCCTCGACCTTCCATTCGGTTATGAGGTGGCTTAGGCTCCCGGTCACGAGTGTTACGTCTATGAAGGTTTCCCCTCTTACGCTTACACACGTGGCCTGCTGCCCTTGCCGGTTCACAACCGTGAGGTTATGTTCGAGAATAAAGTCCTCAAGTAGTTGTCTTCTGCCATCTCTCGTCGGCGAGTCCCACCAAATAGACTTAGGATTCGCGTCCATTGCTATAAGAACCTTTTGGTCTTTAAGCTCGGATAGAATGCGTCTAAGCTGCGTCAGATATATCCCTATCGGATCTCTGAATTGGCAGTATAAAGTGATCACATAGAAGTTGCCAAAGCGACCGCTCACCATTGAGCATACGCAGTGGCTGGTACAGAGCTGGGAGATTCGTGTGTACGTCAGGGTACCAGAGCTATATAAAATAGCTGCCGAGGGTTTTTCCTCGGGCTTGGTCCCTACTATCGTGCCAATGCTTAGTCTAATCCCCGAAATACATCCTCTAAAGGAGTATGGTTCTTGAACCAAAGCCAAATCTACTCCTGCTCTGACCATGTATTCGCGAGTTTCGTCTGTGACGTTTCTTGCACGAGCCATGTTTAGTTGGAGGATCTTAACTTTCAGGCCTCTGTTAGAGCTTGGCTCTGTTGAAGGCCCGTCCGTACGAGTCCGACTCCTAACTAAACTTTTTCGACCGACAGGGTTTGTGTCCAGGCGTGCCGCCTTGGAGGGCCCTTTCGTCGGTCCACCCTTTCGCTTTCGAACACGCTGCCGTTCCTTGTTGGAAGAGGGCATCTTTTGTTGGTAAGCGCTTGTTAGCGGTCCACTCAAGTGCAATTATCTCCTAAAATTAAACGTTTAAAGATTTCTAGATATTCTCCACAAGATATCGAAAATAACGTTGAAAATACGCGAGTGCCGGGTCCGTACGGCTGGAGAGATTCTTCTTAAGACTAAACTTATCTTTTCCTACTATGCATAATATTTACAATCTTTATATTATCTTATACCTACTATTTACAACTTACACCTACTTTGTCTCTTTGAGACAGAATCTGGAATCTTGTCTTGTGCATTTCTTTTCATTACCCAATGGAATTTGTTTTTGAGTTTGATTAGATTATATCCAATGGGTTCAAATAGTGCACTGATGGATAATCATTTTGATTTCATATTCCATCGTTTGATCATAGTAGAATACTCTCCATAGAAATCTTTGTATTTACAAGCCATTTGGTCAATTTCACTTTCGCTACCGGATTACGGTTGATTGCCGCTTTCCGGTTCTCTATTATTTACAAGATTAATTGCATCTCGAGTTTATCTGTATTTGGCAGTTCTATTATATACAAGATTCAGGCTAGGTATGGTTGCCTGCCTTTAAGCGTCATAATCGAGTATTTCTCTCTGTGGTACTTTATTAGATGAGACTTGCCTTGGCAAACTGTTTAGGCTTTAGATCGCACTGGAATGGAATAGAGATTCTTCTTAGTTGGCGTTCGAGAATCTCCACAGGGTCCACGTAGTACCCATCGACTTCCATGCTTTCGAAATTTCCAAGTGCTAAACTGGTTCAGTTTGAGTTACCTTTACTTCTTGGTCTGTCTCCTCGCTATCCTTTTATGCTACCTTCGAAAAATCTCCTGAAATGAAAAAACCCACCCTTACGGGTGGGTGATGAGCTCATTATCCGAAGACCTGAGTTCTTAGCTAGGATAGTTTGGAGGCTGCCATAAGGGAGCCCAACTCTTAACTGAGTGATTGAAAGGCTTAACTTCTTCTCGAGGGCCTTCAGCGAACCTACTAACCCTTGCTTAAAGAAATCGACCTGTATTTGGTTGTTCAACCCTACATTGTGCTTCGGAGGTTCCTTGCTTTTGGGAGCTGCTATGACTCCGGCCGAGGCTCTTTACCCACAGTGGTGGACCCATCACTTGCTAGGCGATAGGCGGAAATTTATTATCTACCCGCGTAAACCCGAGTTACCTGGACCATTTTCACGAAACAACTTTCTGCACAATGCTGGTTTCGCCCCTTTCGAGGCGTATGGAACGTATTTCTAAGGAATTTCCCCTCAGTTGATCTCCTGCTTTAGCTTGCCAGAGACTGAGTTGAGTCCTTAAGGTACGATGAACTCCACAATGATTTTCGAAGGCATTTTTAGGCTGTTGCCACCCCGGTATACACCGAACCGGAACAATATAAAAGAGTCCGGACATAAGGGTTTTCAACTTCACTCACTTTCGAAAATAGTGTAGTCGGCATGATCGGGCTCGGAGCTTGACGCTCTTAATGCCTTCTCGTGCGAGTTTTTCGTGCATCGAACCTACGTAAGGAAACGTCGGGAGAAATACTTTTAAAAGCCTGGAAGGCTTCCCGTCATTCGATAACACACCTCTGTGAGACATCTCGGCGGTTGCGGTCTGGGCTAAGGTCTTCCATGACCGCGGGTGCTCTGATGAATTGTATAGCCGCCAACGGCGTTCAATAACTAAGCGTGTTAGTGTATCAATCATATAGCATGTTGGACAGTTGATCGCCAACACAGGCTCGGCGAAACAACTCGACTTCGAGCACATTGGTGGCAATCCTCTTCCTCCACTATCGTAGGAAGTATATATCGGACTCTTGGAATTGGGGGCCGAGTCACTCACCCTCACCCAACTCAGGAAATCTGAGAACGGGTTTCCGCCAAGTTGGCATGACATACACTCAACCAATAGACCTTTATCACTTATCATATTAATATTATTTGTCATAAAATGATGTCATCGACATTACCGAAACTTTCCTTACGCCATTAAACTCATCAGATATCATTCAGCTTCCTCATTACTCGATTCATTGACTGGATCGCGTGGGCAAGGTGAAGATGATGGGTCGCTGCGGCCCTGTTTTTGACAACACGCCTGAAATTATTATTCTGGATATTTCCTGTATTCTTTTCAAGATTCTTGCGTGTATTGTTTTCAACTCCTTAGTCGACCTCCTCCCGTCCTACGAGTATGTAGTCATAACTGGCTAATTCAACATTAACTTAAACGTGGATAATGCTGTTGTTGACTACATGCTTTCGCATATGGGTGATCTTCACCTCAGTCTGGTCCCATCCGAACCTACATACCTGGATCGATCACTTCATTTTGCGCGATCACATGATTTCTTATCCCGTAAAGGCTCAAAACGCCACTCATGGGGCTTATATCTGGTGGTAATCGCATTGAAAAAAATCGTCAAGGACATATTTTTATAGTTCAAGATGCGCTCTTTCCAATGATGCAATCAGAATTTTGCTAAAAAATTATTAACTACGAAAAAATTCAGTTTAAACAAAATACGTGATTTTTTCATATTTATCTATTTTAATCGAATTTCCAAAGTGTTTTTTGCCTGGAATGTAACATAAATGTAAAAAATAACTATACCTCATGTATCATATAAAACTATCTTTGGTAACTTTACAGAATCTCAAAAAAAACTGGAACCAGATCACACATTTTCATGGACTGGCGAAGAAAAAGTTCTGACTGGAAATTTAGATGACCAATTGTTGTTAAGTGATGCAACAAAACGAAAAATATTCTCATTGTCTCACGTAGAACTATTTGAACTTTTATTTTACAAAGAAATTAAAAACTATATTATTGAGGCTAGTAGAGACAAGTTTCTTCAGCAATCTCGCGTAGTAGGTTCAGTGAGATAAAATCAAAAATAAAATATTCCAAATTTTCAGATAAAAATGATAATGATAAGGCACGGAGAGTTCGTCAAATTTGGAATTTGTTCAAGCAAAATATCCAACGATTCGGTTTTTTTTTCAACCGCTGTTTCTATTGACGAAATGATGGTTAAATTTTTCGGTCGCACATGCCTAAGGCAATATTTACCTTCCAAACCTGATCGATATGGGATCAATCTCTGGGCTTTGTGTTCAGCCACTGGTTACATATTCAATTTAGACATTTACTGTGGTAAAAACGATCCGATCATCGGGATCAATTTATCTTCATGTCCACTTCGATCCATAGTTGTTTTACAAATGGTCAATCCACTTCTTAGCAGCCTTTCAAAAAGGAAATTATCTGAGTACCATCTTTATTTCGATAACTATTTTACTAGTCCTGATTTATTCATTCACTTGAGCAAATGTGATTTTCGATCAATAAGAACTATCCGTAAAGATACAGTTAAAGAAAAAAAGGGATTTAAAAAAAACTCCACAGGAATCTTACAAAGTAAGTTGTGAGCGTATGAGTGGTATGAATTTTATCAGTGTAATTAATTCAAAAGAGGTCTCCGTTCTTTCCACAGCAGCTGGCGTGCATCCTATGAAGCCAATGAAAAGATATTCCAAAATTACTCATGAAAGAACGGAACTAGGATTCCCTTTTGCATTTGCTCGATACAATAAATTCATGGAAGTAGTAGGTTTACATGATTTTCGATGTAAGAAAGCATCACCTACTATTTATCTATTAATAGAGTCATCGATAACAAATGGAGTAACAATTAGGAATATTTGCAACATGGATACAGAAAACCATATGAAAACGAAAGATATGTGTAAAGAAGTCAGTAGAGCATATTTGTCACGTTCAAAATTAAGTAATATTTAATCTCACAGACATGAATCGAGAAAGAGAGGCTTCTGTAAGCATGAACAATGCCGTTAAAGGACTTCCGGATTCTGCATCAATTGTAACAAGTATTATTGTGTATGCTGCTTTTCTAAATTTCATTTCGAAAAAGTTTGAACATTTTGATTCTAATATACGAAAACATTGAATTTATGAAAATTTTTTTTTCAATTATCTAATCCCATGTAAAAAATTTAAAAAATGCAAAAAAAAATAATAAAAAACCTAAAAAAAAAATGAAAAGAAACTATATATAATCGACGACCTCAACGTTGGTGACAGTTGGGTAACGTAAACATTATTTGCGGCAGACAGACGATAAATGTGCGAATATCATGCCACTGATCTTGAGGATTTTTTTTCTTGGAAAAGAAGTATTTGCGTGAAAAATTATCAAGAATAAAAAGTTCTTAGAATATTTCATAAAATATGTATGATTTTCTTCAGTGTTTGATGAATTTTTGCAACTTAGCAATTTGCAAAATTAAAAAGGTTGCTCCGAATGTTTTGAAAAATTTCAGGTGCATTCTTTGAACGATTGTAACAATTTTTTATTCTTAGTGATTTATGCATAAAGTTGGTATTTTTCAAGGAAAAAATTCATGAATTTAAGCCAAAAAAATTGCATTCCAAGCGCCATTTTGAAAACACTAATGGAAAAAATCGATTCGTAAATCATGTTTTCTCAAAGTTCAAATAATTTTTCCACTGATCAGAGAGGTTTCAAATGTATTCCAGACTAGAAACTCCTTGGACAATCGATTCGAAAAAAAAATAAATATGAAAAAATCAGGGGGACGATACTCAAGCCAGCTCACGTCACGTCGTTGAGATTAGAGTTGGACTGGCTTTCGGTCGAATCCAGACGGGTCCATTTCCCACTGGCTTATAGCATTATCTCGCATTCCATTCCTCCATATTTAGAACAACACATCATTTTGTCTAGCTCTCGCCCGACGACCGTTTATCTTCTGGCCTCCAACCTGGATTCCTTACATATCCTCCCCCTTGCACAGAATCATTAAATTCATCGTTCAATATAACTGCCTCAAGATTTTGTCAACTCCTTTCATCCGATTATTTTCAACATTTCAAGTCGTCCAAAGAAGTCCGCCAACGGGTCATGTAAATTTGCCCTGAGAGCAACACGCATGGGACCTATACCATCGTCAAGTACTCGAAAAAATATGCAATTCAAAAAAAACTTGACCTTCTTAAGTGGCGAGAACCCTTCAAAACAAAGCGCCAAAGTTTTCATCCCCTAAAGAAGCAAATCATGAAATAAGCCGAAAATAAGTACCCTTAGCAGTACTTTTCGCTGAGTAGTTCGACATAGATTAATTACGCTTACAAATACCTACAAAATTAGCATTAAATTGAATTAGAACTATTCGTCTATTAGGTAAAAATACATTTATTTAATTGTTGATGTGATACTTAAAAAATGTAAAAAGTTGTTTACTACCCTTAGCAGTACTTTTGAAAAAAATTTTTTAGAGAAATAAATTCTACAATGCTAGCACTTACTACTCAGACAAAATTTGATTCAGAGCATTAGTTTTAAAACCACCCTTAAACGAAAAAAGGGGTTATATTCTTATTGTTTTAATTTTCCAAGAGTTTATGATAAATAAAACATTAAAGCAGTACTTTTTTTAAAACTTCCCGACGGCAGTCGATAGATATAAACAAAATTTAGAAAAAACGATGTTTTTTAATTCAGCGCTACAGCTTATTTAAAAAATATAAAATTTTGTTTTTAAATAGCTTTTTGTTTTTTGTGCTTAGAAAAGCTGTAGCGCTGAACTAAAAAACATTATTTTTTGTAGATTTTGTTTATATCTATCGACTGCCGTCGAGAAATTTTCAAAAAAGTACTGCGGAGATAATAAAATCGTCGCAAGCTTTTAGAGTCCGTCGTAGAGCGTGTAAATAGACCCCTATTATATTTTAATGAAAAAAATTAATTAAGCAGTACTTTTTTGATAAAACTAGAACGGGTATCAACAAATATTAACAAAACATACCGAAAAAGGTCATTTTTGATTGAGCGCTACAGCTTTTCTAAGCACAAAAAACAAAAAGCTATTTAAAAACAAAATTGTATATTTTTTAAATGAGCTGTAGCGCTGAATTAAAAAAACATTGTTTTTTGTAGATTTTGTTTATATCTATCGACTGTCGTCGAGAAATTTCTAAAAAAAGTACTGCTTTAATGCTTTATTTATCATAATCTCTTGGAAAATTAAAACAATACGAATATTACACCTTTTTTCGTTTAAGGGTGGTTTTAAAACTATAGCTCTGAATCAAATTTTGTCTCAGTAGTAAGTGCTAGCATTATAGAATTTATTTCTCTACAAAATTTTTTTCAAAAGTACTGCTAAGGGTAGTAAACAACTTTTTACATTTTTTAAGTATCACATCAACAATTAAATAGATGTATTTTATAGCACTGCGTGTCGTAAATCCGCACTTACTACACGCTTTTCTGTGGCGTAAGTCGTATTTTCTGGCACAATATACAAATGAAAATTCAACCAAAGACGCATACTTCATATTGGTGGTGAAGCATTGTCATAACCTTTTCGAACACAAAAATAATTTAATGCTATTGTATTATAAACATTCATCGCTATATTAAAAGAGCTAAAAAATTTAAATAAAATATTGTATAACAATATATACCAAAACTATTGGTTAAATATCGTATGATTTAATTAACGATTTTATTTTAAACATATATACATAGTAATATTTTAAAACGAATACAAACTATTAAGTATTTAAGGTGATAGTTCTAAAATTGTTGATATAAAGATTATTATTATTCTTTTTATTAAATAGAAATGCGTAATTTCAATACAATTGTAATTTTTAAATGTACGATTTAATTACTCACATTTATGATACATTAGGAAAAGGTTTCTTACGCTTTCGATTAATATAATTAAATTGGAAATCTTAAATTGATTTATAATTTAAGAATATTTAACAATGTTTTTAAATTTGATATGTAAATAATTGAAGTGTTGATTGCAATATATTTTTTTTTCACTATACCTAAACAAACAGATTTTCATTAAAATTACTGATTTAACGAAATTCAATGATTAATTGAAGCCGATTAATATTAAACGCGGATTCATTTATGAGTACATACTAAGTTGAAGTGTTAAAAAATAATTAGTCATAGAAAGAAGGCTAATCAAATACAATTGTTTATTTGGACGATTAAGAATAATTTTACAGGGGGGGGAGGGGCGGAGCCCCTCGTCCTTACACCACACCTACGCGCACTTTTAGAATCTTAACTCGTTTTATTCCCTAAATTCATATCAGCGTATTATCTATAAATTTTAGTACTAAACGACCTTTTATAAAATGCAAAATGTATACATGAGATCATTGGATATTTCAGGTAGAGTCCCTACCCTGACTGCTGGTCGATAAATCGACCACCCCCGCAGGCAACGTAAAGTACA
The DNA here is from genome assembly GCA_026168455.1 of Theocolax elegans. NCBI lineage: Eukaryota > Metazoa > Arthropoda > Insecta > Hymenoptera > Cerocephalidae > Theocolax > Theocolax elegans. The sequence goes on from CM047426.1 coordinate 62,157,224, forward strand.
ATGTAAAATTTTTGCTCATTTTCCGGGAAAACTCTAGAGGGTATTTCTATGTAATTTCTCGCGCTGAACATGAAAAAAATAGTAAAATAATCTATTTTTCAAGGTCAAATTTTTTTTATAGCATAGATAGAATTTTTTGAAGATTTTCGTACATAGTGTCATGGACTGAATAAAAAAAAAATTCTGAAAAAAATAGCTGAGGTATGATTGATCTTAAAAATTTACATTCAAGGTCGCATTCACTTCTAAAACAAGTGCAACAAACATCTGCTAGATTTGTCAAGATGTCAAGAAATATTCTGACATTCGCTCTTAGCATAACCCATCATCAACGGCGTGGACGTGGCGAAAACGTGATCCTATTGGGTTGCTTGATTTCCGTGAGTCCCCTTGCCTCTCACGTTTCGGGGTGCTTGATTTCCGTGAGTCCCCTTGACTCTTACGTAGGAATGATTGGCTCTACGGTAATGTCTCTTTTGTGTGGTACTCTTCAAAGCATGGTGCTGCGCATAGAGGAGTTTCACAACTAGGGCAAATATATGTCGTTCTAGGAGAGATGCTTGCAGAAGGATCAAGTTCCAGTGATGATCTAGCAACCTGTAATATAATTGAAGGAAATGATATAGCTTTCACGTTTCTCATTTTATACAACGCATGAGCATTGGATAGACAAAGATCAATAAGATGAAAAAAAAGCTTTCGATACCATTTCATTGTGTTTCGCACTGTTTCTGTTATAGATTATTGTCTATCAACATTATCAATACCACCCATCTTTTGATTATAACCGTGGACACACCTTGGCTTATAATATCTTTATTTGTTAGGTAACATTTTTTTCCAGTTGCACAGAATTCAAGTTCGTGCACAGTTGTAAGCATATGAACGCTACGTTTATCTTACCACCTCACTGCCATCCACACATCGTTGTGAGAGACTTGTACTTCACCTCGAACTAACTTGCTTTCAAGCTTTGGCATTCCCTTTCTATTTGCTTTCACTGTACCACACATACCTGTATCACGATCGTGTAAATTCTGCCAAAGTGGGAGATGTATACCAATTGTCTATGTATACAACATGACCCTTATAAAAATAAGATTGTCAAAAGTGAGCTACAATATCGCCAGTAACACCCAAATCAAAGTTTTGATAATCAGTGTCTGCGCCAGTATAAACAATAAAACCCAACACGAATCCCGTCTCGCAGTCTACAATCATGAATAGCTTGATGTCAAAGCGATTTTTCTTCAAAGGAATGTACTGCTTGAATCGAAGCCTACCTTTCCATAATAATAGACTTTCATCTATGCACAGATATTTTCCTGGAGTAAGAACTGCTGAAACTTTGCTTTGCACGTGTTCTATTACTGGCTTCATTGTCACTAAAGGATGATTTTCGATTTCTTCATTATTATGAAAATGTAAACATCGTAGGATGTGAATATATCTATCGCGAGGCATTATTTGGCCAAAAATAGGAGTGTGTAGCAAAAGATCTGTGGACCAATAACTTTGTAAATCGCCTTTACAGACATGGCCAATTAGAATGGAAGGCTTAGAAAAGTTTACAATTCTGTTTTTGTGACAGGGGACCAAGCTTTCATGTGGGAAGTACGAGTTATGGGATTTTGAGGTGCGTAACGATTGGTTTCCTCTACAATTTTTTTGAGCAAAGAAGAATCACAAAAGTAATTGAAATAATCAATTGGTGTATTTCCGGAAAAAGAGATATTCGAATTTATTTCGGAGCTACCTTGAAAATCTTTGATTGATGGATAAAAATACGCGTCCTCAGACAATTCAGTTTCCTTATAAGAAAAGTCTTCCAAATTGACTTCCCCGATGTCTTCATTTTCTGCTCCATTGTCTAAAACCTCGTTTTCTAATACTTCATTTTCTGGTTCGGACTCGCCACTACTCCAAGCTTCATGTTCAGCCATTTTATAGGAGATAGAATATTACACTATTCAATTCATTTTCATGAACAAAGATAATTTTAGGATTTTTTTACTTTTTTCCCGTTTTGACTTTATCAATAACGCTAAAAAGCTAGATCGAACTTTCGCTTATGCAAATAAAATACAATATGACCTTGACTGTAAATTTTCAAAGTTAAGGATACCGCAGTGATTTTTTAAAGTATTTTTTATAAACAGTATATAAAATTACGAAAGAAATCACTCTAAAATTCTCGCTTCTACTAGGGATGAAATTTGACCTTGAAATACCTATTTTCAAGGTGAATAATATTTTGAGGAATTATAAAACTATTTTATATACATTCAAAACATCAAAATTGATCTAAAAACATTAAATATGTTGTGTATTTTAAGTGGTCGATATATCGACCACCCCCGCAGCCAAAAGGTTAAGTGGCCGATAGCACGGCGTGAATATCGCCCTCGCTGCGCTCGAGCGCCAACTTCACGTCGTGCTGGATTCGGCCACTTACCACACTAGTATCGTAATGTACTATTTTACCCAATAAACGAATAGCGCTGATTCAATTTAATGCTAATTTTGTAGGTATTTTTAAGAGTAATCAATCTATGTCGAACTACTCAGCGAAAAGTACTGCTAAGGATATTTATTTTCGGTTTATTTCATGATTTGCTTCTTTATGGGATGAAAACTTTGACGCTTTGTTTTGAAGGGTTCTCGCCACTTAAGAAGGTTAATTTTTTTTTGAATCTGCATATTTTTTCGAGTACTTGACGATGGTATAGGTCCCATGCGTCTTGCTCTCAGGGCAAATTTACATTACCCGTTGGCGTACTCCAAAGCATCTCCTATGGGAAGTCCAATAATTCAACATTTGCAGACCTAGTAATGACGGATTTAGAACGAGAATGTTTAAATAATCTAGAATTTGCACCTGTTTTTTATTATATGTACGTAGATGACACAATAATGTGCATCCCAGAAAATTAGATTTCTTGGTTTTAATAATTTATTTAAACACTTAATTACAAAAGTATGTCGGCGATAATATATATGTTGACTCTACAAAGGTCGATCTCGTTATAAAAGTGTAAAAGAAAAAGCGTGAAGCTATATAATTCTAAGACGCCTATTTAGATGGCGCTTTAATAAAACCGCGTTGTTCAAATTACATAATACAACACCCTCTCTCAACGTGGATTTAATTTTGTCCTGTTCTTCAATCCGAGTTCTTCGCAGCATCGCTGATGAGATGGCTTAAAAAGTGACTTTGTTAGTATATCGGCAGACATCTTCTCCGTTGGGGTATACAAAACGTTTAATTCTCCCTGTTCAAAAACCTCACGTATAAAGTGATGCCGAATAGCAATATGTTTGGTTTTTGAATGATAGATTGAGTTTCGCATTAATTTTTGCGCGCCTTGATTGTCACAATAGATCGTAGTCGGTTCAGATCCGCAATTTATTGATGGAAGATCCTTTAAAAATCTCCGAAGATAAATGGTCTCCTTTGCTATCTCGCTAAGTGCCATGTACTCGGCCTCAGTACTTGATAGTGCAACGGTAGGTTGTTTCCGAGCCTCCCAAGTCACAGCTGCTCCAGCGAGAATGAAAGCAAATCCAGTATAAGATCGGCGATCATCTTGACATGCACCCCAGTCAGCATCTACATATCCGTACAGCTTTTTACCTGTCTTTTGGAAGAATAATCCTTCATCACGAGTTCTCTTAAGATAACGTAGAACACGTTTGGCAGCGATCCAGTGTTGTTTGCCTGGATTTTTATTGTATTGACTTAGTGCACTCACGGCATATGCGATGTCAGGGCGAGTTGAGGTAGCAAGGTACATTAAACTACCAATGAGTGATTGGTATGGGACATTTTTCATCGCTTCGATTTCTTCTTCATCCATAGGTTTCATGTTTTTACTTAATTTGACATTTCCATCCATTGGCGTGGACACAGGTTTGCAGTCTTTCATACCAAATTTGTTTAATATATCATCTATATATTTTCCTTGTGTCATTGAAATAGATTTGTTTCCATCGTTCTGCTTAAATTCAATGCCCAGGCAATAGTGTAGCCTGCCGAGGTCCTTCACTTGAAATTTTTGAGATAAGGTAGTTTTAAGCTTGCTGTACAAGGAGTCATTATTTGATCCAATAATAAGATCATCTACGTATACTGCTACTATAAGAAAATCATCTTTAACAGTCATCGTATATATGCATTTGTCACCTTGGAGAGGCTTTAATCCAAATTCGACCAATTGTTGATGCAGTTCTTTGTACCATTGTCTTCCTGATTGCTTTAGACCGTAAATTGAACGCTTTAGAAGGTAAACGTGGTCTTGCTTATCTGTTTCTATGAAATGGTCGGCTTGCTCCATGAATATGTCTTCGTCAAGATGACCATTTAAATATGCCATGACCACATCATGTTGATACAATTTTAGGTTGTATTCAGCAGCGAGTGCCATTACCAAACGAATGGAACTTTGACGAGCTACAGGACTAAAGGTTTCTTGAAAGTCAATTCCTGGTATTTGATTAAACCCTTTTGCGACTAATCGGGCTTTGAACCGATCGATATTTCCGTTTGCATCGCATTTTGTTCGTAAAACCCATTTGCATCCAACAACCTTTTTGTTTTGTGGTCTAGGTACCAATATCCAAGCTTTGTTGCTAATTAATGCATCATATTCAGTTTTCATGGCTTCAAGCCACTTTTCAGCGTACGGTCCATTCAAGGCTTCGTGTACAGTTGGGCAAATTGGTTGACGATATAACGTGTCGCTTTCTTCTACGGTGATTTTTGCCGAATTGTAAACCTTCTTTGGTCTTCCCGGCTTACCTGTGTGTATTGTTTTTGGACGACCTGGCCCTCTCTTAGTTGATTGATTTGGGTCATCTATGTGGCCATTTGAAGTGTTTACATTTTCTTTCAAGTCAGGAGAGGAAACATCAGTCACGTTAGATAAAGCTCTATCTTCAATTTCAAGTTCGTTCTCAACATTGGAATTTCTGTTAGAATCGCCCTCGCCGCAGTCTAGGTGTTCGCAAACGTTGACAGGATCTACAATTTTTACAATTTTTACAATTGGAATTTTTATTGTCATCGATTATCGATTGTTCGATGAATTTTACGTCTCTCGATTTTATGATTTTTCATTGTTTTGGGTCCCATACTCGATACGCTTTGGAATCGGTGGAGTATCCTACAAAAATACAAGGTTTTGATCTTGGATCAAGTTTTCCTTTTGTTGGATCTTTGTTTAAAATGTAAACTTTGGAACCAAAAATTTTCATGTGTGAGACGTTGGGTTTTCGTTCATTCCATACTTCAAATGGCGTTTGTTCAGTAAGACTTTTTGTGGGAGACCGATTTCTTATGTATGCTGAAGTTGCAAGGGCTTCTGCCCAAAACTCTTCAGGTAGTCCCGCTTCAAACAACATGCAACGTGCCATTTCCACTAACGTGCGGTTCATCCGCTCGGCTTTGCCGTTTTGTTCAGGTGTATGAGCTACTGTTTTTTCTCTTCGAATCCCATCTTTTTCAAGAATAGCATCAAACTCTTTTCCAACGTATTCTAAGCCGTTGTCGGTTCTTAGTATTTTTATTTTGCGATCCAAATGATTTTCAGCGGCAGACTTGAATTTTAGAAATGCGTCCTTCACATCATTTTTGTGTTTCAAAAAATATACTTCGACGTAATTGCTCTTGTCGTCTATAAAAGTAGCAAAATAAGAGTTACCTGCTATTGATTTTGTCCGGAACGGTCCACATACATCCGAGTGTATCAGTTGTAATAGCGTAGTGTTGTTTGGGTTCACATTTTTAGGGAACGGACTCGCTGTTAACTTCCTGAGAATGCACACTTCACATGCTGACGATGCAGTGTTTGGAATAAAATTCATTCCAATGACCATTTCTTTCAACAAAAGTTTGTTCAGATCGTGTTCGTTTAAATGGCCGTAACGTTTGTGCCATATCTCTGAAAGTGTCAATTCGTGTTTATTTTGATTCGATGACGAATTTATTTTTAGGTTAGAATCAGACGAGTTTGCGGTGCCCATGCAAATTTCCGTTGATGCGTGGTTTGCAACCGATTCTCTTCTTGGCTTAATGAAGTATAGGTCGCCCTCTCTGTAGGCTGATAAAACTACTTTTCCTTCAGCGTTTATTATCTGAGCGTTTTTCTCGGTAAAGATAGCACTCCGTCCATTTTTTACTGCTTTCGATACGGAAAATAAATTTGTTTTTAATTCAGGCACTAATAATACGTTGTCTAACCTAATCGAGTTTGTTTTATTTTGATCATTTATATTAAAATGTACGGTTCCTTTCCCGACAATGTTTGTAGTTTTATCTACAGCTAACCTTAGTTTTTCGTTATCGGTCGGTAACAAACTTGCGAAGTAATTCTTTTTGTTACACATATGGGATGTTGCGCCACTGTCGACGCACCATTTTTGTTCACCGTGTTCTGAGACATTCAAGGCGTGAGCGTTAGAAGGGATGACTGTGGCGGTAAAAGCTTCTTCCTTCTTCTCTGGAATTTTCGATTGCGCTCTCAGCGCTATGGCTGCCTTTTTAAGGCGACAGTCCGATGCTTTGTGATTAAAACGTCCGCAAAAATGGCACTTGTATTTTACTTGTGGTTTGTTTGCTTGCGAGTTAATATCAGTTTGCTTATGACTTTCTTTTTTCTTTTCGTTGTATTTATCCCCTCTTTTTGGACCTTTCGCGAAAAATGCGCCAGCCTGATTTTCGGTTGTGCGTCCTTTTCTAGCGTTGTACTCTTCGAGTAATTTTACCTTTAAGGATTCGGTATCCGGTAACTCGTCGCGGGCTTCAATCGCGCACCGAAAATTATCGTACGAATCAGGCACACTATACAACAACAGGATCGATAATAAATCTTCCGATATGACTATGTCCATTTCGTTTATTTTGTCTACCGTATTCAGAAATTCCGTTAAGTGTTCCGCCATGTTGTCACCTTCGTTCATTTTACTAAAAAGCAGCTTCTTGAGCAATGAGGCCTTTTTCGCAGGACCTTTCGACTGGTATACTGTCTCAAGTTTATTCCAGACTTCTCTCGAAGTGCGACAGTTTTTCACATGGCATAACTCGGCTGGGTTTATAGCTAAGATTAAATCAGCTTTTGCCTTTTGATCAGCTTTGTCCCACGCGGCTAATTCTTGAGCGTTCCCATCTGTGGGCTCCGGTCTCACATTTGTTCCGGAAACGTATTAGAAATGGTCGTTTTTAACGAGTATAGCCTCTATTTGTTGCCTCCATGTGTCGTAATTATCTTTTCCTAATTTTTCCACGTGGATTGAGAAATTCGAAGCCATGTTGAATTTTTGTCGTCAATCTTGATTTCGGTCAAACTCTTTTGAGGTTATGATATGCGAAGGCAGTTTTTGCGTGTTAGCAAAATTAACTAAAACTCACTTCTTCTTGCGCAGTGGAATTACACCTGGGCCCATAACCTCTTGGTTTTAATAATTTATTTAAACACTTAATTACAAAAGTATGTCGGCGATAATATATATGTTGACTCTACAAAGGTCGATCTCGTTATAAAAGTGTAAAAGAAAAAGCGTGAAGCTATATAATTCTAAGACGCCTATTTAGATGGCGCTTTAATAAAACCGCGTTGTTCAAATTACATAATACAACAAGATTGATAAAGTTTTACATTTAATAATTACAATACATGTCTTTAATGCACCTATGAAAAAGAATAAAACGGTGCTATAAATTTTTTAGAGATATCTTTAATTAGAAATAATTATAGTAAAAAAATATCAGTAACTTGTGTAGAAAAGATACATTTTCAGGCAGATTTGTACATTTTTTATCTAGTCATCCTATAGAACAAAAAAACCGATGGTTTAACAAAACACATATTTGGCGACCTTAAGTGTCCTCTATATTTTGAAATTTTATGATAATATATCTGGTATTATGTAATAGAAGATTATTAAAGTGGTTCTCAAAATTTGTAATGGCTTGGGTAATGTTGTTGTGGGAAGCAAGGAAAAAAACTGATAAACTTTGTGAAACAAACGTAGTATATACAATTAAATGTAACGATTGTGACGCGACATACGTGGATAAATATCGTGGTAAAATTTGAATTTTATTAAACTCAAAAATTTAATATATAAATGATAAATATAATGAAAAAAATTAATTTTAAGAATTTTTAACGACAATTGATAGTGATTTACAAATATATAAATGATATGTGTGCCATAATTGCCCAAATAGTAAGTAACTCTATATGTATTCAAATAGAAAAAAATAGAATGGTGTAAATAAATGATTGTTTTAATAAAGGTTTAGCCTGATGAGGATGGAGGACCAATTAAATAATGATTGGGAAAGGCAGGTCATCGAAGAAGGTCTAGTAGTCATGCAGATTCCGCTTTTGTGAGGCTGGCTGCCTGACTCGTCGTTTCCTGATGTGCAATTAATGTGTTCTAGACTGAATTATTGTCAATCGGTTTATTTTCATTGTTCTCTTCGTTTTATGTCAATTTATGTATCTATATTGCAATAACATACTGTAATAGCTCACTCTAAACTAATATAGACAATTAGTCTCACGATAGATAACTACCGAGTTAGAGTAAAGCTTAAGGCGCGTGCCTGATAATGAACTAGTTGGAGTTCGGAACCCGACACATGCAAACTTTTTTTTATTTTTAATATCATAAATAAATTAATGAAAATTAATAAAATTTTCATTAAAAATTACTTTATTTTTACAATTTTTTAATAAATACCGCTTACCAATCTGAAATTTTAATATGATATTAACTATAGTAATTATACCTATGAGAATTTTTTAACCGAATTTTGTAGAAAATCTAATATTGTCATAACCTCCTTAAAAAAAGCCATTTTTATACTTTATGGTTATAGTCATTAATTTATAGCTCCTCACGGACGCGTTTTTCACAAAAAAACATTTATATATATTTATTAGTAGGGGTTTATGACGCCCAAGACAGAGAGGGAAGATGCGTAGTTTCTAATGTGCGAGAGAGAGGTTCAGATTATGGAACCCGGGCGTCATAAAACCCTATTGCGAAGTGTGTGTGTATATATATACACACACTTTTTTGTCAAATTCTCTGATGTTTTCACCAAAAATACCTCCAATCATACATATAGGCTATAGGTACCCTGTAAGTAATTTAAACCTGGAAATGAGGATTTTGAGAAGGCTCGATCATCGATATATAGATCAAAAAATTCCTGGATATACCTTTTATTAGTCCCAAAGTACCTGTGAAAATTCCTTTGCATCACAAGCATAAGCATCTGTGCTAAAAATAATTTTAGCAGTCTATAATGTTAAAATATGATTGAAACATCACTTTCTGCCTAACAAAAATATGTTTATATGTACTATGCTCACTATCATATTATTTAAATAGGTAGTTTACATAAAAAGAAAGATATTTTTACAATAAAAAGTTGATATTGTATGGGTTATCCCTTACTAGAAACATGTATCTAGAGAAAGTTTGTACGGAGGTAAGTACATACAAAATGATCAGCTGTTTGGTATTGCAGCTTGATTATTGTAACGTATTAAATCTGTACATTGAGGATATGCACAAGGTAATTAATACCCTGTTACAAATACACAATATTTTAATTAATTTTTAAATGGTTATAACTTGTTACGTTAGGCAAAAAACTCAAAAAATGGTTGGCTAAAACAATAAACAAATTATCATTAGTTGTTTTAAAATTAGTCGTTGCAGACAAACTTACACGTTTTTTTAGGCTATTTTCGGGATTTTTTTTTTTTAAATGGAAAATAACATTTAATCGGTTTGATTTATATATATATTTTTGTATTATTATGTAAAATTATACAAATTTTTTTTTTTACTTTTTCATTATTTTATTTTGTACGCTGAAGAGAACATCGAAATAAAGATAGGCGGCTGGCCTTTTGATTTCGTTCTTTGTGATAATCTGAAACAAAAAAATCAAATTGATTATTAATCTACATGCTTGCCGTTCTGGTTGGAACTGGAATTAACTAGTTTAGTTGCCGTTTAGTTAGTTTAGTGGAAGTAAGGCTGTAAATTGGAAAGTTTAATACCTAATTGAAGATTCTAGTTCCCAAAAGACATAGTCCTAGAAAAACGCATTTCAAAATTTAGTAACGCATTTTTACAGAAAAATCATACTCACACTAATCGTCTATCCTTGGTACGTACAGTAAACCTTTAGTTTTTTTATAGGCCTCATTCTGAACCAAATTTTCTGACCTGCGACATGTCTTAGCAGTTTTAGAGGCAAAAGCTGCATCTTTGATCGCCTTCGAGATCCGAGACTTGTACAGATTGGTATTCATGATTTGCAATACAGGTAAAAATCCTTCATTGAAAATGCATGCAGCTGTCCATGCATCAATTTTAAGTGCTTTTGGCTCTTTAAAATCTGTTTAGGAGTTAAATTCACACGCAATGGTTAAAAGCCTCATTGTTTTTTGAGTGTTTCTACTCAAATATCTCTTCAAAAGACCATTCCATGAAAGTTTTTTTTTAAATACGCTTCAAAATTTTCTTAGTATTCTTATCAAAACAAGTTCGATGAACAAAAGTATGATCTTTTTTCTCTGCTTTGTATATTTAGTACTTACACCATGGATCGGAACTCTCAGGGCAATAGGAATACTGAGGCTTTTCATCCGTGAAAATAGGATGATAATATGTTGCCCATACCGCCTTCTGCATGTCTTCAACTGAATTTTTATTTCTCATAATTGGTAATTCATAATAAACACCGAGTTCAATCATTAGCTTATTATTTAATGCGAGACTTTTGTTCCAAAGTTCAAAATAGCTGATCTAAAATGGTGGGCAAGACGTTTTTAAAAAAATCGAACGTTCCACCTAAATTTTTTTGTATGAGAATTTCATATTGGGAAATCATATAGTATGACGAACTTTATTTTAAGATTGCTGGAAATCGATCAAAAAATCTTGACATTGGCTATAGAATTACTCTTGGCATTATCGCATTGACATTAATTATAGCAGAATCAACGACGTAGATGTGGCAAACTTGTGATTCCATGAATGTTAGTGTATTCGTAGGTGTTTTTTGACTATGCCATTGTAAGTATGTATGTGCGTATATATATGTATGTATAGTATGTAATATGTATGTTATGCAAATTTAGATCTCTGAACAATTTTAATATGTTTAAATATAATAGATTATTCTGACAGTTCACTTTTGGTATGGTAAATATAAAAAAACGGGGTTATATATAGTGAAATAGTACGTTCACAGCATTCAAATCTAGCGTTTGATCTCTTTTGCACGTTATAAAAGGCACATATTTTCTTGTAGTTCTTATGAACAAATAAATGTGTACCTATCAGAACGTCTAGGTTTTGGATTATTTCTCACATTGAGTTCATTTTTCATATTGAGAATTTCTATAACCAATTGTAACCTAACTTCTGGAAATGATATTCTGTCATTTTTCATGTTATACCTTACGTGAGCATTTACGAGAGCCAAATCAAGTAAATGGAAAAATAATTTTATATACAACTACATTGACTTTTTGATCGGCTCAGTCCAGGATAATTGTTTGCCAATCTAAATTTATTACTCCCGTATCCTTATTATAAAGGAGTATGCACGATTGTTTTACTTTTTCCTCTCCAGTTTTATAACCTTTTTTTCCTGCTATGACTATGTTAAACTCATGTACTGATGAAAAGAAGTGTGATTCATACTTTATTTTTGTCTTGCCATTTAAGAATCATCCAAATCTATTAAGAGCTATTTGCACTTCTCCTCTTTCTAGTTTCATATCTAAAGAAGGTAATCCTTTTCTATTTGATCGGATCATATCATATATCCGTGTATATGATGTTCCAGAATAGGGTTTCATCAAATAAGCAGTAATATCTCCTAAACACATCTGAATTGAAATTGTTGCATTTAGTACTTGAAACGGTATAAATTATGAAATCCAAATCAGCCCAGTCTCACTATCAACAATCCTATATATCTTTATACCAAAGCGATATTGCTTGAAAGAAAATATCCTTTTCCAAAAAACAAGAATTTCGTCAATACATAATATCTTTCCAGGATCAATAACGTTAGAAAACTTTGTTTCCAGATGATCAATTAAAGATTTCAATTTTTCCAATTGATGATTGAATCAAATTTCGTTATTTTCAAAATGTAAATATCGTAAAATCTGACAATAATGATCCTAAATCATAATTTGTGAAAATATGGAAGTGGATAAGATGGAACTAGTACATAGTAGACTCCAAGAATTCTTTAAATTACCTTTTCTTATACGTCTCAGAAGGATCGCTAAGGCTAAAAATTTTAATAGTTTTTTTGTCAAGTCATACTTTTACTTATTTTGGACCATTCTTCTTTAGGATTTTAAAGGTGAAAGCGGTTTGTTTCTTCACAAATATAATTGAGAAGGTAACTATCAAAAAATAACTCAAAATAGTGAATCGGTTCATTTTCAAGCAGTTGGATATTGTCTCGCATACCAAATTGTAATTCAAATATTTTAATGGATGGAAAAAAAGAATTTGCATAAAACATTTCATGCCCAGAAACATATTCAATGTCCTCATCGTTGATTTCAATTTAGTCATCGTCAGATTTACAGTCCGTCTTGTAAAGGTATCCTATATATGTGGAACGATGGAGAGAGACGGGTAGCACATCTTAAGCGAGCGCGAGTATGAGTCGGGGAAAACCGTACCCGATCGGGGGGTCTAATCAGTGTTCTTAACGCTAGCGTTAAATTGAAATTAAGGTCAAATTTTGGTATTGCACCGCACTTAACGATAAAATTTCAGCGTTTTGCACCAAAATTTTTCGTTAATTTTGACTTAGCGCTTGCGTTAAAAACGCAGAATAGACCCCCCGGAAAATGTCTCGCGCACAAGCGCACCGAACGGATTATGGCCCACCGCGCAAGCGAACGAGGGAAGGGACAAAAAGGGAGAGAGACGATTAATACCGGTGATTGCGAGTGGATGCCTTATAACGAAAAATAAGGAATTCCTCGATACGGTGTTCGTCCCTTGTTTCTTTTTGTGATAAAAGGGTTGTCCCTTTTCTTAGCCGGAGTGTAGTGCACTTCGTGAAGGGTGACGGGAGAGAGGAAGTCCTCGAGGCCAGCTCGCTAGAAGGAGAAACGCCACAGTGGTTCCAAATGCGAAAAAAATGGGCAAAATTCTCGACCCGGCATGCATTTTATCGTACGGATTTTTTTTCTGTGCGAAAAAGTATCTTTTACTACATAGAATACGAAACCGTGCAGGCGAAATCGCCAAAAATAAAGGTACTAAAATCCGCTGGAAGCGAAACTCGAATATACGAGTTTTTGAGTGTTATTTCTTATATAACTTCATTTTCTCGTGTTTAAAAGCACCTTGTAGCCATGATTTTGATTAGTATTATTGTCACTAAACGTAGGGTAAGGTGTCCCGCTATAAAAATAGTGTAAATAATAATTTTGGACTATTAATAGTATATTACATACCATGGCCAGTAAAATAAGAAATGTCTCGGATCACATGTAATTGTCGGCCGAGGCGAAGCCGAGGTTGACGAACATGTGATTCGAGGCTTTCTTATTTACTGGCCAAGCTGTGTATATACTATTTTTCTGCTCGACGTTGCCGGAAAACGGCAATTTCAATTCGCGCATCGGCCGGGAAGTTGCCGCTTTCCGGCCGGAGGGCAGAAAAATCATTTTTTCTTATGGAAATGTGGAAAATTCCTATTTTCATGCGTTAAAGCACACAGCTTAATACCTATATCGTGTGCGTACGAGCATTTACGCACGTGTATTTATAACTCTGTTTGTTTACGCGTGTATGTGTGTGTACGTATGTGTGTGTGAGTATGTATGCGTGTTATTTTTGTGTTTCATTATTCGCTTGTATGTCAAAATCCTCGAAAGCTAGCGATTTTTGAAGGATTAATTAACAATAATTAATTACCTAAGCCTGTACATTTATTGCATCCTACAGATACATTTATTTACTCCTTTAGGATTATATTTGTGTATTTATAGCTAATGCACATATTTAATTTTTATTAATTTCATTGTGCTGTAACTTTTTCTGCTTTTAATTTAATCAATCGAGATTGACACATGTTTAAAAAATACAATAATATTGCTTAACAAATCCAGATTCAAGAGTATACCATCTATAGAAACACAATGCCACACATTTAAATTAGCGATGCTCAATCTTTTAAAAAACCTATAATTAGACTTTTTGACTTTCTGTACATTCAGCGTCAAAAATATCATAATTGCAATAATGCATTACTGTTCTTTTTTAATTAATAAAAACATCTAGATGTTTTAGATCACTGTGCATTAAAACTAAAAAAGTTATGATCATTGAAATATAATACTTTGACGCGTGAATTTATATTTTTAATGTCATTTTTTAGCGGCACAGTGTTAAAATATATGTAATTGTGCTGGTTGATCGTGTGATCATTAAAAAATAATATACTAAATCACGAGGACAGATGCTAACTCGCTAGCATGTCTAATATTTAAATTGTAGTGATTTAATCGTCTTCATATCTTCTACTTCATCCGATTTGACACCCTTGTATGTAGTTTTTTTTGTATATACTTTTTATGGGAAATATCCTGCGACGCTACTTTTCGTCGGGAAAAATCTAATTGGATTAAATTATAACCCGGCGGAGGTTCCGTCGTAGCGACGTTGAAAATGGCTAGATATCGCCGATTTATATTTAATTGGGCGCCTGGCGATATTTAAATAAAACTGAAATAATTACTTTACAAAACGACTCGGCAACCCGGCAAATCTCCACCTCGACTCCTCGTCACAGAGGGAATCCCGACGGCTGACCACCTCGGAACCGGCGGCTTTTAGGGTAAAGGAAAATATCAAATAACACTCACGATTAAATAATCACCTTCAACGTAATTTATTAAAATTTTTAATAAAGCAAAATATTACAACTTCCGGCACCGACACAATATTAACGCGCTCCGCGACCGACTCTCACACGTGCACACAATCTCTCACACAACTCCGTCCGTCCGGCAAATATACATAAAAATATTATATTTAAATATTTAAAATAATTCGGCCGCCCGTCGGGCTAACCGTAAATATTACTCGCCTAATAAATCTCCTCACCGCTCCAATACTACTCTCTTCACACCTCGACTAACAAACTCTACTCAACTGAACTCTACTCAACAACGAAAATGGCTACTCAGCCTCAAAAATACTACCACTCTACAAAAACACGACTATCTCGTCGGACGATCGGGTAGCGAATCATTGAGACCGGCTTCTTCATCCGGCTCGCGGCCTATCACTATTCACCCTATCGCTATCCTGCTCTATCTTACTATATTCCTTATCTACCGGCGTTGATTAGGGTGGTTGATTGCGTGATCGATACGCGTAGTCAGCCTTGATCTTATTTCCGTCAAGGCCGACTATCCAATAATAGTGGTTTACGTCACCACCAACCTGTTCATTATTGGGTCGATCACACAACCAATCATCCCCTGGCACTCGGAAGGCGCGCATTACAAATGATAAATTACTATATCGGTATCCCAGTCGGTGCTGCCGTCTTGTGCCTACCGGCTATATAATTACTACTGACTACTCCCGACACACTCACACAACAATTAGTATTTAATTTCCATCCGCTATTTACAACTATATACATTTAAAAAAAATTATTACAACACACCCCCAAACTCTACCGACGGATCTATATATTTTTATCTAAAATTAACTACACTATCTAGCTAAATTAATTAATTATATAATAATATACGTGTGCGTGCTATATACAAGAGTATACACCGACACATAGGTGTGCGCGCACCGTATAAATCTATATATATATATATTCTAGTATGCCGCGGTATACCGTATAAATTAGGTATACCGCGACTCCTACTCTACTCGCGCTCCCCTCGCTCCGCGCGCTCCCACCCATTATCCCACTACGGTCGGTCACTCGAGCATCTTCGCGCGCGTAACACTCTCTCTGCTCGAGTGATCCCCCCTTCCCGCGCACCACGCCTAGTGCTGCACGAGCGTCGCCGTCGGTGCCGCGTTCCCCGGTATACGGGTGTAAGGTGGGGGAGCACCCTGGCTCTCCCGACTACTAGTACGCAGTTCGGGCGTGCGCGCGCCCATGCGCCATCTCAGCCGTCGTCGTCTGCTGAGCACGTGTGACGGTTGAGGTTAGGACGCCGCCTAACCTCCCGTCTTGTTGACATCAGCATCGGATTCGCCAGGTATCGTGAGACGACCTGGGCTCGGTCCTTGGCTCACGATACCTCTCGGCCGTGGTCTGGGTCGTAGTCCGTGTACTACCGTCGGGTACCGATCGACTCTAAAACATACCCATACCGTGGGTATCAGTGTTTATATTAAAAGTGCATCGGTGCACTTCGGTCCGCCTGCGAGGGATTCGCTACCTGCGACGCGATCGCGAGCTATAATAAAGTTAACTGTACGCATGCACATGACTTGTAAATACAAGCCATGTGCATATACTTGTACGTTGTATGTTTTACAACGTCACAATCCTTATTTTTGTAGCGCGTTAAAAAAACAAATCACACAAGTTAATTACTTATTATAATGTATATTTATACAAGAAAAACAAAGTCTAAAACGTGTGAAAACAAAAAAAATTTTTTTTTTAAATTCAAAATCTAAAAATTTTTGGGACACACCCATATGTACATTTGCTATAAATCTATAAATATACTCCTAAAGGTGTTAAAAAAAGTATCTGTAAGTTAGAAAAAATGTACAAGCTTAGTTAATTATTTATTGCTAATAAAGCCATCCATAAACCTCCGATTTTCGGGAAATGTCGCAATTAAATGTGAATCTAATAAAATCTAAAAGTGAACCTAGTTGTAAATCTGTAAATATACTACTAAAAGTGTCAGAAAAAGAATCTGTCAGTAGTAAGTGATTATTGTTCATTAAATATTCAAAAACCCCTGGATTTCGCGAATTTTCATATATAACTGTGGAAGTAATGAAAACTAAAGGTGTTCTAAATACTCCCAAGGATCTAAAAAAAAAGTACTCATAAGTTGCAAGAAATATGCAGGGTTAGTTGATTAATTATTGTTAATTGAACCTCCAAGATTCACCGGATTTTGGGCATTTCTACAATTAGACATGAAATTAATGAAAATTAAATATGTGCATTAGCTATAAATACACAAATATAATCCTAAAGGAGTAAATAAATGTATCTGTAGGATGCAATATGTGTACAGGCTTAGGTAATTAATTATTGTTAATTAATCCTTCAAAAATCGCTAGCTTTCGAGGATTTTGACATACAAGCGAATAATGAAAAACAAAAATAACACGCATACACACTCACACACACTTACGTACACACACATACGCGCGTAAACAAACAGAGTCATAAATACACGTGCGTAAATGCTCGTACGCACACGATATAGGTATTAAGCAGTGTGCTTTAACGCATGAAAATAGGGATTTTCTACATTTCCATAAGAAAAAATGATTTTGATAGTCCAAAATTATTATTTACACTATTTTTATAGCGGGACACCTTACCCTACGTTTACTAACAATAATACTAATCAAAATCATGGCTTCAAGGTGCTTTTAAACACGAAAAAATGAAGTTATATAAGAAATAACACTCAAAAACTCGTTTATTCGAGTTTCGCTTCCAGCGGGTTTTAGTACCTTTATTTTTGGCGATTTCGCCTGCACGGTTTCGTATTCTATGTAGTAAAAGATACTTTTTCGCACAGAAAAAAAATCCGTACGATAAAATGCATGCCGGGTCGAGAATTTTGCCCATTTTTTTCGCATTTGAAACCACTGTGGGACGTTGCGAGTTCCTCTCGATTAACTCTTGCCGGTCAACTACCGAGTGATTTTTTTTTTTATTTGAAAGCATTTATTATGCCTAGGAGGAAAATCCCCCGTAAGGCAATAACAATATAAAAAATATATAAAATATACAAACAAAATAAAAATACATAATGTGAAAACAAAAATTTACATGTTTAGTTTGTCAGTGTCAACTACTTCAAAAATAGATAATAAATACATAAATACATAAATACATAATTCCATTTTCTAAGAATAATAAAAATTACAGCGCATTTTACATTAAACAATTTTCAACAACTTTCTTAAACCATACAGCTGACTTATAATTCTAACTAAATATTGATAAGAAAAACCACTCTACAGAATAAAATCATTACTGGTTTGATTCTAACAGATATAAGAACAGTTTACTCTTAAATACCCGCAAATTCGTACTGAGCTTTAATTCAGCTGGTAGATTGTCCCATAGGTTCATGGCCTTAAAGGTGTAGGATTCTTCACACGTACTTGTAGAAACTACTTGTCTATCAAAGTACGATTGATTAGTACGCTCTGAACGCCTTATATCAGGATTTGGGGCAGGGAATAGCGCATACAAGTATTGTGGTTTCCTAGTGGTTATTACCTGATAGGTAAGGACACCCATATAATACTTCCGACGCTTACTCACTGTTAAACAGTTCAATTTCTTATAATAATCGCACAATCTTGCATCCTTTCTAAGACAAAAAATGAACCGTACACACACATTCAAGAGACGCTGGAGTTTCGTATTTAAATAATCCGGGATATCACAATATACAATGCACGCGTAATCAAAGCATGGTAGAACCAATGCTGTAACTAATTTTTTCTTCGTAGCTATTGACAAAAAATTTCCGCGATTTCGCAACTTATGAAGTATGACGTGAACTCTCGAGATTATGCCCGAAATATGTGTATTCCACTGCAAATTTTCACTAATTATAACTCCAAGATTTTTTATTGATTTAACTAATTGGATCACCTGACCGTTTAACCTAATAGGTGGTAATGCGTCTCTGTTTATGAAACGAAGCTGCTGAACCACTAAATGTAAATACAAGAAGGTCGTTGCATTGATCACACGAAGATTTCACCTTTTGGACTATGTTACATTCACAGGAATGTACTTTGATCGTTACGTAATTTTATATAAGGTTTAGTAACAAAAGCTAGTGACAATATATACTAAGCTGAAAAGTGTCCCCAGAAATTTATTACGCTAACGACACCTTAGGATTTAAATTTGCTCTCTCCAATGAGGGAGAACATACAATTTGCGGCTATAAAATGATAAAACCGAA
>CM047426.1:62176561-62256561 GCA_026168455.1 Theocolax elegans
TAATAATATGACTCTACCCTTTTCTCAAGCTGTAAATAATTTAAATAACTATTATTAAACAAATATCGCATCCAACATAAAGTCGGAATAATACAATGTATTTGAAAGTATAGGAGGTGCGAGCGGCAGACAGTTCATATCTTTGCTCGCACCTCCTATAGATTCCGTCGCTATACACTGAGAGAAGTTATGATTGAATTTTTATTTTTCAAATTTATCGAATATTTTATCCTAAAGTCAAATTTGGTACTTGCTATACACTTTAAATGCTTATTAACAATATGCCTCTGCCATGTCCTTAAGCTGTCAATAAGTTAAATAATTGTTATTTAACAAATATTGCACCCAACATTGAGAGTCGGCATAATACAATGTATTTGAAAGTATAGGAGGTGCGAGCTGAAGACGGTCCGAATCGTTGCTCGCACCTCCTATATAATCCATCGCTTTAGACTGAGAGAGGTTATGTTTCCATTCGTATTTTTTAAACGTTAACGGGGTGCCATAGTCAATATTTATCCTCCCTACCTTATCGGCAATCGTGATTATTAGTAATAAATATGTAAATAAAACATTATGTAAAAAAATGAGAGAGGAAGCGCCTTCGTTTATTAATAATCTAACTGTATGCTGAATTTCAGATTAAAATTATATTGCGTTCTTGAGAAAAGTCTTACCAAAAATGTGAACCTAACCTCAACGAGGTGAAAAGATTTGATATTTTTGGTAAGACTTTTCTCGAAAACGCAATAATATTTTAATCTATAATTTAGCACACAGTTAGATTGTCAATATACGAAGGCGCCTCTTCTCTTATTTTTTCACATACTGTTCTACTTATATTTTAATTAATCATCAAAAATTGAGTATGGAACCCCTTAACGATATTATAACATTAACTCTAATTTTGTACATGCTAAATATTTTCAATGTTTTTTAATAATAAGCCTCTACCCCGTCCTCAATCTATCAATAATAAATAACTATTATTCAACAAATATTGCATCCAACATTGAGAGTCGGCATAATACAATGTATTTGAAAGTATAGGAGGTGCGAGCTGAAGACGGTCCGAATCGTTGCTCGCACCTCCTATAGAATCCATCGTTTAGACTGAGAGAGGTTATGTTTTCATTCGTATTTTTCAAATGTTAACGATATTATAACGTAAACTCTAATTTTGTAACTGCTATACATTTTAAATGTTTATTAATAATATGCCCCTGCCCCTTCCCCAAGCTGTAAATAATTTAAATAACTATTATTAAACAAATATTGCATCCAACATTGAGAGTCGGCATAATACAATGTATTTGAAAGTATAGGAGGTGCGAGCTGAAGACGGTCCGAATCGTTGCTCGCACCTCCTATAGAATCCATCGCTTTAGACTGAGACAGGTTATATTTCCATTCGTATTTTTCAAATGTTAACGATATTATAACATAAACTCTAATTTTGTAACTTGTAACGTGGTATTTCGTCCTAATACCAGTTACAAGTTATTTATTATTTTATACAGGGATCACAGCCCGAAGAACGCATCTTTGTCGTCGCCGTGGGTTAATAAGTTAACCCGTCGGGACACGGTAGCGGAGATAGGACGATTTCCTACGTACCGACACACGTGGCGGAAAAATCGAGAATTGGTATAATGATTATTGCGGGTTAAATTATACTCAAAATAATAACGCGACCGTTATATTAAAATAAAACAAATAAGTATTTATTTAATAAGTTACACGGAGGTGCCCGACAATACTTAAGGGGGCGTTCTCCCGGTCGCGTGGTATATACGCGGCAAGCAGGGGCTGCCCTCGTGCTCGCCCCGCGCAATACCCAATTGATTTCGGTAGCACCGGTATGCTACCGAACAAACATACGTGCACACACACATAACACACTCTAACGTATACCGACCAATGTCGGGTACTTACCGGGCTGGGTTGTCCATAGGTCCTGGTGTCCGTCGGCGCCCCGACGTCTGCTGGCCGGTGGAGTCGGCCCGATTTCCCGTCGTCCTCGACGGTAGCCTGCAGGTGCGGCCTGATGCCGCGGCGATTCGCCTACCTCGGGGAACACTCAACCCGAGGTATTTGGTCCTTTGCGCTGTACTCACACGAACTCACGAACACTCGCGTACGGCTTTCCGGAGCACGGACGAACCGGTCCGGTACTTCCCGTGGCGCGCGAAACTAAACGTGACGATGTGTAAAAGAAGATGCTGTCGCGGTCAAGACCGGCAGCGTACTGAGCTTTTCGGGAATTGTCGTATTCACACACACCCAATAACAATTGTATATACGGATGCTCGCACACATCCTCGGTCGTCGACATAAACACGCGTGTTTCGTGGCCTTGAAGAGGCAATGCACGAAACAATAACAACGTGCGAGATTTTAAGATATAATATTTAATACATACTACGAAATAATATAATACATTAAGTATTATTTATTCCATTGCAACGACGTCTCGTCGCAAAGCCCCGTCGTAAACGACGTCGTAAGAACGTCTCATGCGGGGGTACATCCTCGATCCGCTCGACGTGGACTGGCTGAGCTACGCTCTCTTCTCGTCCACGGGTCTCATCCTCTTCGGCCTCTTGTTGGCCAGATATCGTTGGAGGAGGCGGTGTAGGAGGAAGGGCCAGGGAGTCCTGGTATTCCCTACGGCGTCGATCGACCAGCCTTTGAGCATGCTCGCTCAAGGCGCGTCGCACCTCCTCAATCGGCCCGGTATGGTGCAGACCGAATTCTGCCGCCTGCCGACGGTCTGCCTCCTCGATTCGTCGAGCAATGACTCCGGAAGTAGAGGATGGTTGGTTTTCCTGGGGCTGTGCGTTCACAATACCCATCGAAGTTGCTCGGATCGATGCAACGGTGGTCTCTTCCACCCGCCGCTTCTTCGCTTTACTGCGGCTCCCTCTCTGTCTGACCCTCTTGGACATGGACTTCTCCTGTGTCCCAGACGTTGAAGGTTGGGATGCCGCTATTGTATATTTGTTCTAATTTTTCCGTGGCGAGCCGATCAACGCTGGTCTGGGATTTTCTCCTTGGCGGAACGTATCTCTTTAAATCGGATACGTGTACTTCAGATCTTTTCCGTCCAGACTCTTTAAGTCTTAAGACTACTGGTGATAGTATCTCCTTGACTTCAAAGGGTCCGTCGTACTTAGGCGCCAATTTGGCCGAAATACCTTTGGCCCCGTGCGATAACGTTCTACACTTCCTCATGACTAAATCGCCTACTTGGAAGGAAGCCACGCGTCTATTTTTGTTATAGACTTTCTCCTGACGTCTCTGCTCTTCATCTATGTGTTTCCGCACTAGATCTCGAAGGGCATCAAGACGTTTGAGTCGATCCACCCACATCTCGGGATCGATAGGAATTTTAAATTCCCTCTTCTCAACCTCTCTACGCAGACTCTTTACAGGTTGAGGATGACGTCCAAAATTGAGGAAAGCTGGGGAAACCTTCGTACTGGATTGCGTTGCTGTATTAACAGCATGACGGAATTCATGTAGATGTTCATCCCAGCTGCGATGATCGAAATCCACAAAGGCGTGTCCTACACACAAAGGTTAATGTCCTATTTGTTCGCTCGACGGGGTTGGCTTGTGGTCGGTAAGGAGGAGTCGTGATCTGCTTTATCCCGTAATCCTCAAGCATCTGTGTCAACTTATTATTAACGAACTCTGTACCATTATCCGTAAGGAAGTAATCAGGAGTTTCCCAACGAAACAGTATGAGTTCCTCAAATGGTTTCGCGACCGACTTACCGGTAGCAGCTCGTAACGGTTTTAACTCAACCCACCTCGTGAACAAATCTTGTAAGACCAGTATATATTTGTATTGGTTCTTACTACGAGGCAGTTTCGTTATATCTGCCGCATCCACAGCCCACGGTCTCTCAACATTACGTTTGCCCATCAAACCTTGAGGGCCCGCCTGTGAGACTTTATATCGTTGGCAGTCTATACACTGCACAACGAATTGCCTGACATCATAGTAGATACCTGGCCAATAATAGTCACTTGCCACTCGGTCATAGGTCTTTTCCACTCCTAAATAACCACACGATGGAGGGCAATGCGAATCCTCTAGTACGCGCGTCCTATGTTTAATGGGCACAACTAATCTCCATCCCTCCTCTTGACCCGTGATTGGGTCCAGCAGCTTATTGGTCGTGAATCGATAGAGCATTTCATCCTCAATTTTCCAGTGCGGAAACTTTTGAGAACTGGACGTCACATCATCCAATCTGGCGATGTACCATGGGTCGGTAAACACGTCAAAGGAGACTATTTCGACTTCGTCCGAGTCCAGGTTAACAGCGCGAGAGAGTGCGTCGGGAACATAGTGTAGTGCACCTTTCTTGTGCACAATCTCGAAGTCCCACTGTTGCATCTCCAGCACCCAGCGCGCTAGTCTGCCGGTGGGCTCTTTAAGAGTTTTCAGCCATTTGAGCGCGCTGTGGTCTGTCACAGCTTTAAAACGATACGCTTTAATATATGGCCGAAGTTTCTTAATTGCCCAGATTAAGGCTAGACACTCTTTCTCCGTCGTCAAGTAATTACGCTCTGCCTTGTTCAACACTCGGCTGACGTAAACGATCGGATGCTCGAAACCATCTTCATCTTCTTGGGTCAACACAGCCCCAATAGCGTAATCACTCGCGTCGCTCTGGACCGAGAAAGGCTTAGAGAAGTCTGGTCGAGCGAGTACTGGCGCGCCGGCTAGAGCTAACCTGAGTTCACGGAACGCCGCGTCCTGCTCTGGTCCCCACTCCCATGGCTGGTCCTTACGGAGTAATCTCACGAAAGGGATCTTAATATCCGACTCTCGATTTATAAAACGAGAATACCAACCGACCATGCCAAGGAAGGAACGAAGTTGTTTAACATTTCTTGGGGTCGGATAATTTAGGACAGGAGCCACTCGATCCACATCGGGACGAAGTCCATCACCATCCAAGCGGTACCCAAGGAACGTAACGCTCGAGCAACAGAACTGACGCTTCTCTCTGTTCAATTCTAGCCCTGCGTCCACTAGTGTCCTTAGAACCATTTCCAACCATTTCAAATGTTCCTCGAAAGTTTCGGTTATAACGATTAGATCGTCCAGGTAACCAAAAACATGAGGTTCAACTTCGGAACCAAATAGAGCATCGATCAACCGTGCAAATATCATGGGTGCATTCATCAGTCCGAACGGCATCCGTGTGAACTGCCACAACCCAGACCCAGGCACAGCGAAGGCGGTGTAATGTCGACTAATTTCTGACATTAACACTTGGCTTTTCTTATTCTCAACTAATGAGGCCACTTTCCCCGAAACTTTGGACGAACTCCGTTTTGGGAAAGCTTGTGGGATATGAACTTGTTCTCTTGGTGTGGGTTCCGCAAATCTCTTGTCCCATACCAAGTGTTGTTCATATTCTTTGCCGTATTTCATTATGTCTTCGAAATTATTTATGGATCTCGAGGACATAAATTTACGGCACACCGGTCTTAGTTGAGAATATGACATCTCTACTTGTTGGCGCAACGGAGGAGGTCGGCCGAATTTCCGCACAATAGCCTTAAAGCAATTCAGGTATTTTACGACCTTCTCTCCTTTGCCTTGCGTGCGACGTTGTAGATCCTCGAACAAATCTTGATCTCGTAACTCCTGACCGTATTCATTCAAAAATTCATTTTCGAAGTCATACCGTTCGATGGTACTCTACTACGTCTATAAGGGAAGCTCTCCTTGCGATATCTTCTCGCATAGTAAGCGGTTGCATCTTCTCTATTCGTAGCGTAATATTCGTCCGAATCTAAGTTGCTAACATTAGAATCGGTTTGAGTACCTTGATCGTGTCTAGCGACAGCTCGCTCGTGCTCGACGGGATCATTATTCGTTTCGCGGGATCTGTTGTAACCATTGTCACACTGTGTAGAGGCTTCCCTCCTAGTATAAGTCCTTTGGCTACGATCGGACGTGTGAGACTTACGATTCCCTTCCTTCGGTAACCGTCTAGAAGTGGATGTTTCACTCCTGTGATAGCGCTCACCTTCCGAGAACGATTCATCATCTGCTTCTTCTGGTGCTGGCGCATATCCGTGTGAGGAGGTCCTGTTGTTATGCTTGTCATAACTAACCTTCCTCTGACATGTACCGTATTGATCACGACTGTGTGAACGATAATCTGGAGCTTCCCTCCGATTATCAGTCGACTGCCTGCGATCGTTGGAAGGGAGTTCATAATCCCTGCTCGTCCGTTGCCGCGACTTATCTAACTGACTCTCCGAAACGCGCTTTTTAATAGTTCCAGAACTACTAAATTGGCTGGAAGTAGACCGTCCATATGCATCGGAGTTCAGTCCAAAATCGTTACGACGAATGGCGCCCCTTTCCACTGGATTGTGGTTACCAACCAACGAGTTACGCTGATCCCGGTGTGACGTATGTGGTGAATTTAATGTATATCTCTTCGCTTATAGTTCCGTTCAAGAAAGCGGTTTTCACGTCCATTTGATATGCGTCCAAATCATATTTATTAATGATAGCTAGAACCGATCTTATCAAGGTTAATCTCGAAACAAGTGCGTATGTTTCAACCAAAGCATATTCATTTCTATCCTTGAAGCCTCTTATAACAAGTCTCGCTTTATACTTACACGTCCCTTCTTTTTCCATCTTTTTCTTTAAGACCCACCTAGAATCTATTATATTCGGTTTATTTTCGCCTCTCATAATTTCAGATCGTTCTACTAGTTCCCATACTTCATTTTTGCTCATTGAGTCCAATTCACTCTGAATTGCAGACAACCAATTTTCTTTGTCTTTTGAACTCATCGCCTCTCTATACGATTGTGGGTCACAGTTAATTTTCTCTAACAGTGCATTATATTTCAGATCACTTAATATTTGTTCCTTTTCTATTTCGCTTTGCAATTTCCTCGGGTGACCTCTCTTTCTCTTTTCTACTCCCTCCTTTCTTATTATTTCCTCAGATTCTCTCGACACATCTTTCTCATAATTCAAGAACCACTTCTCGTTGTTACCTTTTCAAAATTATTGTCCCAGTCTTGTATTTGATTCTTTGTGAATCTGTCACCAAAAACAATTTTTTCAGTGAATCTCACATCTCGACTTTCAAAAAAAAATCTATTCTCATCTGGTTTGAACAAGACATAACCGGTGGCTTTGTATCCAACAAGAAAACTTGGGATTGCCATCTGTCTAAACTTAGCACCTATTTTTCTCTGAATCTTTACATAAGCCATGCAACCAAAACGCCTAAATTGTTTTAAATTCACGGTATATTTGGGTTAAATTTTTCCAAAGGAGAAACCATCTCATTTGACTTGTGTGGAGTTCTATTGTAAGCATAAACAGCAGCACCCAAAGCCAAGTCCCACGTATTTTCTGGAAATTTGGAATCAAACATTAGCGCTCTTACTTTCTTTTGAATAGTCTGATTGAATCTCTCAGCCACTCCATTGTGCTGAGAAGTATCAGAACATGCCAACTACAGTTCAGCTCCGAGTTTTTCGAGTACTTTAATTGTATCGCCTCCCGTAAATTCTGTGCCCTGATCTGATCTTAAATAACAGACTTTCGCGTCTCGTCCAAGTAAATTTCTCGAAGTTTTAAGAAAGTGATCAAGACACGATCCTGTATCATTTTTAAATTTCATGGGATATGCTTCAGCTAATCGGGAAGAATCGTCTACAAATACACAAATAAAGCGATAATCAATATTTTCTCTCAAGTTGTTTTGTTGTGATATGTCGCGTCTCGTCATTGAATCAAAGAAATTGTTTATGTCCGTGACCACCATGTCTACCCGGATCCTCAAATTCGCAACAGGTTGCATTTTATCCTCAATAACTTGAGTGACTCTTTCCATCACATTTTTCGTCTCATCCATCTCATCTGAAAAATCATCTCTTTTAATATTAGGCAATTTAGTTTTGTTTTTAATTCGCATGCTTATGTTGCATTTTTCATAAGCAATAATCAACGGCGCATTTTTATTCAACACATTCGCTTCTCGTTTATTATCGAATCTCGTTTATCGCTCATCTCAGAGTCCGTTTCGCATTCAATATCTCTGCCCATCTCTTTACCCTTCATGTCCACGTCTCTCAGGTCGACCTCAAACGCATCATCGTTCAACTCATCGCTTGTAATACCCATCTCTTTCGCATCATTCAAATCCCATTTAATCATTTCAGATTTTACTAAATTGCCTTATTCGGTAGAGGGGTAAGTAATTAGCTGGTTTTTGACCGGAATGGTCAGTACTTCCCTTTTATTGCGCCTAGCCTTGATTGCTTCAGATACCACTCGAATTTGATCTCCTGATAGGTGATCCATATCTGAAAAACATGTATCGCAATCAGCTGATGGTTCAACCTCTTGAACACAAAGCTGTTAAACCATCAGCGAATGTAGCCAACTAACACTTGAACACAAAGTGTAGCCAACAACATCCCCACTAATGCACTGCGAGAACGTACGACGCCTGCAGCACATCAGCAGACCAGCTGTGCCGATGAATGCAACTTTTAAAACACTTTAATAATTATTATTTATTATGTACACAGGGTACATGTGAAACCGGATTCTGTTGTGAAAATTATTTATTTTCCAGAAGGTCTAGACCAACCTTCTGCCCGGGGAAACTCTTCTCATGTCAATTCTCATTTTACAAAGCGCATCACTTTGTTAACGTTAACTTTTACTTAATATCCTTTTAAAGTTGCTTAGACATTTGTTGGACCGATATTGTATCGCATGCGGTACGAGAAAGACGAAAAAGAAAAGAAAAGAAAAGGAAGATCAGCTGATCCGAACTTAGCGCGCAAGATCCTGCCTATCTAGCCTTTCGTCTACCACACTTCGCGCTTCTTTGCCTCGAGAACGCCCCGCTCCGCGCTCACCTAGTCTCGCTCGTTTCCCTACTACGTAAGTACGCGTCTCCGCTCTCTTCCCCACTTCGCGCGCGCCCGAACTCGCGCTTCTCCCGTACACGCGCTTCTCTCTCTTTCTCGAGTGTTCCCGAGCTCGTTCGGCCGCTCTCGCCTTGCGCTCTCCATCTAACTCGCACTCACGTTCTCCTTCTCACTCGCACTCACGCTCTCCTTCTCTCTCGCACTCTCGTTCTCCTTTTCACTCGCACTCTCGCTCTGCTATTCCTACTTCGTCGCTCACGTGTTCCCGCCGCATGCAATACCCGGTACAAACAAATGCCGCGCTCTGACCTTTCCAAGGTCCTGTTCCACGAATTTTTCGAACAAAAGACAAACGTGTCTATAAACATTTTTTTTCTCATCACACTCACAATTTTTCGCATCTAGGCTTTTCTCATCGCATCCACACAAGATTAATAATAGATTAATAAATAAATTAATAAAATTAATAAACCATGAATACCGGCCGGTGAATTTGCATAACTTGTCTGTCTAAGATCGCATCGCACAACGATATCGTTTTAAACACAAATCACCGCGTCGCTATCAAATCGATTTTCACTTCACTTTATTAATATTTCCACCTACTCTTGGTGATGCTGCTCGTCGTCTTCTCTCCTTTTTCCGACATCCTGGCTATTCGCGCCTCTTACCAAAATAAGATCCTTCTCAGAATTCCCCGCGCAAATGGAAGCGGTGGTGGGCCGATAACCTGATGGAGTATTGGGTGGTGGCAGCAATAAAAACAACACCTCACTAACACTTCACTTTGTTTAATATAAAAATAATAAAATACTAAAAGTACAAAATATAAAAAGAGATCTCGCGGTGGCGCCAAAACGATCAACTCAGATCTGTAGCTGAGGAGAGAGTGAGTCCTCCGACGGACACCGTGCTCTTCTATTGTCTTAAGTTGGTGGGGGAAAATCGATAGAAGGGCCGATCGCAATTCCAACAGTAATAATAATAAAATTAATAATAATAAACAATAAAAAAATATTATTGGTCGTCTCGAACTGATACAAAATCAGTGAGCCCAACTCAAAAATATTTTACACACTCACACAAATTGTTAAACTCGCTTTTAAAGCAAGTTAACAAAATTCACGCAATGAAATTAAAAATGAAATTACGGTCTCGCAGAGGGGGAAATTTTCGTTCTTGCGTAGCAATGAAGGATACCGCGCGGTATATACCGTATAATGTATATGTTCTCTCTCTCTCACTCTCGTTACACTTACGCCGCGCGAGTCTATCGCCCGCTAGTTGGGATTTTCTCTCTCTCTCCCGCTAGCGGACTCGTGCTCACTCAGCACTACATCTATCTACTCTTTATCTCTCACCCAACCACAATATACGGCTAGGGATACCCGCGCGTCCCCACTATAACGCGAACCCGAAATTTTAAATTTCTCTCTCTCTCTCTCTCTCTCTCTCACTCACACAAATGATTCAATCGCAATGGCATACGTTCATGCCATTATCCACCTATATGCGCTCTCTCTCTCACTCTCTCTCAATAGCAGGGAACTAGGCTACGCGAGGCCTATAGTTGCGAATCTTCACATCTATGTGTGTAAGACGAAAGATGGCCCTTTGAACTGCGTAACCTCGGAAGCTGATCTTAGTAGTCTCCCTCCCCTTTCATCTCCTACTGATTGAGACGGGACTGGTCGGGTTAAGAGGTCCTTTTCCAAAAATTCCTTCTCCATTATTCATATCAACATAAATCGTCTCGAAACTCATTTTTCATCTATCGAAGCATTAGTTCACCCTGATTCCTTTGACGTCATCGCCATCACTGAAACCTTCCTTACTGAAAATGATTCATCTGATATTTTTAAACTGCCGGGATATAATTTACATATGTTGGATCGTGTAGGTAAGGAGGGAGGTGGACTGGCGGCATACATTCGCGATCATTTCGCCGTCAAGGTCATTGCTCATTCCGACCCTGTTTTCTCGAATGTTCCGGAGTTTCTTATTTTACGTTTGATGAACAAAACAGAGGTATTTATATTGGCAGTAGTTTATCGTAGGCCCTCAGCCGCTTATCCGTTTAAATTTTTTGAAACTTTGTCAGATATACTCTCTGGGCATAATCATGTTGCTATCACTGGTGACTTTAATATTGATATGAAGTCTACTAGTGCTGCAGCTGATATGTTGAAGGGGAGTCTCGATGCTCTGGGATTTTTCCTTATACCATCGGAACCGACACACCATGCGGTGACGTCCAGGGGATCTTCTCATACTTGGTTGAATCTTTTCTCATGTACCTGAGTGTGCATGCAACAAATCTAGTGCTCCCTTTGCTGCAGAGCATGATGCCATTACTATCAGCCTTAAGTTTACCAATACTCAGGGTGGTGTTAAACGATTCTGGAGTAGAAACCTTGAGAAGATCGACCTTCATTCTCTCGCCATTACATTCGCCTCATTCATCAATGGATTATCACAAACCTTACACCCCTCCCCTTTATCCTTTCCAAACCAGCCACCTCTTCTCTGGCCTGACCAGCTCACTCATACATCTTCATTTTCAACGCCATTCTCTAACCATAATAATATTAACCTTATCACGTCCTCCCTAACTAAGTTAACAGACACGAATTTAGCCACATATAACACCGTTGCCCCGCTCCGATTATTTACTATCAAAGCCAAGCATAGACCATGGGTTACTCATGATATCAGAGCGGATATCAAAGCTAGAAATGTGGCTTTCAGACTTTTTTGAAATTCGGGTTCTATTTCGGACTATGACAGATATAAATTTCTAAGAAATCGTGTCAAGAACTCTATCAACTCCAGCAAATTTCGCTATTTGGAGTCGAAACTCTGTAGCGAAAGAGAACCCTCTAAGTCATGGAAGCACCTCAAGAACATGTGTCTCTGCTCTAAGACGAGCCCTTCGCCATTACAACACTTCACTACTCATCAACTAAATATTCATTATGCGTCCATTTCTAATCATGTATCACCACTTTCCATTGATTCATTCGCGTCCATCTTAACTAATTTATGTCATCTATCACCCTCTTCACCCTCATTCTCATTCCGCACCGTATTAACCAAAAAGGTTCAATGGGCCATCATTAGAGCCTCCTCGAGGTCCGCAGGTGTTGATGGAATTACAACTAGTATGATTAGACTGCTTGAGCCACAACTCGCATTACCTCTAACAGACCTATTTAATAATATGTTATCCGTTGGTTATTTTCCTGACTGTTGGAAGAGGGTCTTATTGTTTCCATTGGCGAAGTCGAGCAGGATGGAGTCGTGCTCGGACACAAGACCGATAGCCAAGCTCTGTGAGCTCTCGAAGATTTTG
Source organism: Theocolax elegans (assembly GCA_026168455.1). NCBI lineage: Eukaryota > Metazoa > Arthropoda > Insecta > Hymenoptera > Cerocephalidae > Theocolax > Theocolax elegans. The sequence goes on from CM047426.1 coordinate 62,188,860, forward strand.
GAAAGAGTAGTGCATGATCAGCTGATTGAGTATCTCGAAAGTAATTGTTTATTAACAGCTAGGCAAGCGGGGTTCCGAAAGGGACATAGTACTCAGTCAGCTCTTCTAGGTGTACTTGATGATGTGAGGAGGGCTATCGATTCTAGGAAGATAACGATTTTGGTCCTGTTCGACTTTTCCAAGGCCTTCGACACGGTGCCGCATGATCTCCTCATTCAGAAGTTGGATAATATCGGATGCTCCGATGTTGTGCTAAATTGGTTTTGTAGATATCTTGTTGGATGCACACAGGCTGTGGTGGATGAAATTGGCACGACATCGGACTGGCTTAGGGTGAATGCTGGCGTACCGCAGGGTAGTGTCCTAGGTCCCGTTCTTTTTTCCATCTTCATCAACGATCTGCCAAAGATCCTTAAATACTGTAATCATATGTTGTTTGCCAATGACGCCCAGGTCTATCATTCATTTCTTCCAACAGATTTTGATAATGCAGTTCAACGTATTACTCACGATGCGAATGCGATAGCGAGCTGGGCGATTAATAACGGTCTTAAGCTAAATGTGGAAAAAACGAAGGTCATGATCCTGGACAGTCAGGCTTATCTTGCGCGTATCAACCTGGACACTGCTCCGAAGGTCAGATTATGTAATGATTACTTGAGGTATGAAAATGTGGTTAAATCGCTTGGTGTTATGATAACCCCTATCCTAGACTGGTCAAGGCAAGTCATGGGAATTTCAAAGCGCGTCCACGGAGTACTGCACTCGCTGCGTTATTATAGCAAAACTACGTCGCTTAAACTCCGTAAGAATCTGGTAGAAACACTAATTTTCCCGCATTTCGATTATGCGTGCGCGGTTTATCATGATGTAGATCAGACTAGAAATATCAAACTCCAAAGATTGTTGAATGCGTGTGTAAGATTTGTATGTGGTAATATAGCGAGACGTGATCACGTTACTCCGTATAGACTAGGTTTAAAATGGCTTTCGGTCGAGTCCAGACGGTCCTTTCTCATCGGCTCCCTAGCATTTAACATCATCTCTCATAATACTCCAACATATTTAGCAAATCACTTCATTAAACTAAACACCCCTGACCAAAATTCTCGATCTTCCTCTCGTCATCCACCTAAACCCCTCACATACCTTCCGCCACGCACTGAATCATTAAACAAGTCATTCATTATAACCTCCACCCGCATCATCAATCAGTTTCCGTTCATCACATTTAACCCCATGCTCTTAGATAACTTCAAGGTAATTCTATTTAATCATTTGTTTAAGCTCGACATGAATGCCTGGTCTATGCGGATCGCATCCGAGGGCATCACACCACGGCCCATCCCACATCTCGAGGAGGCTTTGTAATTGTAATTGTAATTATTGTAGCTAATGTATTGTTTTCAAGTCTGTTTTACCTGTGCCTTTTATCTATTTATTTATTCTGTTTTTATCTACGAGCGACTCATGTGATTTTTATTCTTATATTATTTTAGGCAGAGGTCTGTTTCTGCACACAGGAATTAAACATATAATGTTTGTGCACAAAAATTCTGCACTTTTATTTTATACACGGTGCACAAATATTTTACAAAATAATTTAAATTAATAAAAATAATCGTTTATTTTGTGCACATAAAAATTGTCCACATAAAAATTGTACACATAAATATTTTTTTACTCTTATTTTGATGTGCATAATATTTACGTGTACAATTTTAATGTGCACAATTTTTATGTGCACAAAATGAACGATTATTTTTATTAATTTAAATTATTTTGTAAAATATTTGTGCACCGTGCAAAAGTAAAGTGCAGAATTTTTGTACACGAACATTATGTGTTTAATTCCTGTGTGCAGAAACAGACCCCTGCCGCTATCATTTTATTATAGCAGCACGTTAATAGCCAACAAATTGCGTTTTATCTATATTGTTAGATTATTAATAATCAACTATTTAAATTTTTATTTTTTTCTTTATTTTTTATTTTTATTTTATATGTAATATTTTTATTTTATATTATATTCAAATTTTATTTTTTCATCTACGATTTTATATTGTTAACAAGCGCATATCTTTCTTATTTAGTTTTAAGATTTTAATCATTCTTGTAAAAATGAAATGTATTATCTGTTAGTGCCTATGGGGTTTCTACCCCAAACGGCCAAATAAAGCCTAAATCAAATCAAATCAAATCAAATCTCTCTCTCACACGACTTGCAAAACGAAATTTCTTTTAAAGATAAATAACCCGCTATTTCTTAAATAAGTACAGGTAAATCTGTACATACAAGAAACACTTATTCAAAGAAAATAAGAAAAATTTTACCGACCCGAACATCCTCGACACGCAGGCGGTACAACTACCGTCCTGACACGGTCGCCATTTGTAACGTGGTATTTCGTCCTAATACCAGTTACAAGTTATTTATTAATTTAATACAGGGATGACGGCCCCGAAGAACGCGTCTTTGTCGTCGCCGTAAGTTAATAAGTTAACCCGTCGGGACACGGTAGCGGAGATAGGACTATCTCCTCTATACCGACACACGTGGCGGGAAAATCGGGAATCGGAATAATAATTGCGGGTTAATTTATAATTAATGACGCGACCGTTAAGTTAAAACAAAATAAATAAGTATTTATTCAAGAATTTACACGGAGGTGCCCCGCAATAATTAACGGGGCGTTCTCCCGGTCGCATGGTATATACGCGGCAGGCTGGGGCTGCCCCCGTGCTCGCCCCGCGCAATACCTATTCGATTTCGGTAGCACAGGTGTGCTACCAAACAAACATACGTGCACACTCACAGAACACACCTAATGTATACTGACTGACGTCGGGTACTTACCGGGCTGGCTTGTCCATAGGCCCTGGTGCGAGTCGACGCCCCGACGTCTGCTGGCCGGTGGAGTCGGCCCGGTTCCTATCGTCCTCGACGGTGATTTGCAGGTGCGGCCTGATGCCGCGGCGATTCGCCTCCCTCGGGAAACACTCAACCCGAGGTATTTGGTCCTTCGCGCTGTACTCACACGAACTCACGAACACTCGCGTACGGCTTCCCGGAGCACGGACGAACCGGTCCGGTACTTCCCGTGGCGGGCGAAACTAACGTGACGATGTGTAAAGGAAGATGCTGTCGCGGTCAAGACCGGCAGCGTACTGTGCTTTTCGGGAATTGTCACATTCCCGAAAAGTACCTAACACACACACACAATAACAATTGTATATACGGATGCTCGCACACATCCTCGGTCGTCGACATAAACACGCGTGTTTCGTGGCCTTGAAGAGGCAATGCACGAAACAATAACATCGTGAGAGATTTTAAGATACAATATTCTATATACATACGAAATAATATAATACATTAAGTATTATTTATTTCATTGCAACGACGCCTCGTCGCAACATTTATTTTAAAATTTGCAATATTTATATTAAAATTGTCTACAAAACAGTGATTTTTCTGATTTTGATAGTATGTCCACGCATCACTAAATAATATAGTAATTTTTATTACAAATTTAGTAATTATTATTAAACATTTTTCTCCGTGTTCGAAAGCTTATTTCAAAATCTTTCACTTAAAAATAAAATTTCTTTTATTTACTTTTCTTTTTGTTTTTTGCCTATTATCAACAATAAGAAACGAATGAATTTAAATAGATTTTTCTAATATTATTTAGACTGAAGGTACAAAACTTTTAATTCGGACCAAACTTATTAGCGGTAGTATATGTGCAACATTTTAGTTCAATTTAACTGTCTATCGAATATTAACAATCTCTCCGAGAAATTTGTTAATAATTATTAAGTGTACAATATGAAGTTTAACTGATCTAAACTTATACAGTTTAATTAAATTCATCTTATGGCACAATCCTGAACTTCATACATTATTGTACTAAAGTTTAACTAATATTTGTAATAAATTTTAGGAAAGCTTACACTGAACTTCAGCTAAACTTTTCTTGAAATTTACTCAAAAACGCAATAATATTTAAGTTTGAAATTCAGCAGTAAATACTATTTTATTTATTTATTATATAATTAATAAAAAAAATGAACTATAGCATCCCCTTAAAGGGTTTTTCTAGGATACTTCTAGCATTTATAAAGCATGCAGTATTTAATTTATAAATGCAAAGAACTTGAACATAGTAGTTTTAAACCTTTTATCTTGGTTATTAAAGTACTTTTAAATAATCTCAAAAGCAATAACTAAAAATGTTTAACAAGCAGTTTTCGAATTAAACCACTGTTACTTATAATTATTGTTAGTTTTGTATTAGTTTGATAGCATTGACCAAAATTGCAAATCTGAGATCAAATAATACATCAATTACTGAATATTGTAGATATTTTATCGGTACTTAATCGCTATATTTATCAAATCGTTATTTTATGCCTTAAAAATGATACACTCATCATTATTTTTCTTATTGCTATTATTTGTCTTAATTTTATAATATTAATTAGGTATCTGCATAAACAAATTTCGTTCCCCAGTACATTAGTAGGTTTACTTTCTAGATTAATTTCAATTCAACATAAAAATAATTATTTAAGTGTACAAAAAGTATTATTAACTATAATACTTTGTAACAGATGAGACCCGTTACAAGTAAAGAAAAAAAGGAGTAAAAGTTGGCGGCCGCGAGGATCGAACCCACGGCCTGTGGATTTAAAAGCACGCGCTGTAACCACAGAGCCGTGCCGCATTGTACGCAACTATACAATTTGTAGACCTTTCAATGTCGGTATTACAGGCAACTATGACTGGTGGTATTTTCCACCACGTCACAACTTGAACTTAAATAAATTCATAAAAAGGTCCTTAATTTTTTATAAGCATTTTATAAACAATTTAATAAACAAGTTAAACTAAACCAATCGACCATCGCGTCGTGTATATTCGACTTGGTATTTACAAAATGTACCATTCATTTATGTTATGTATTAATACATATCCGATAATATCAGTTATTCAACGATTTATTCATGTCTAATTATTAACGCCGATACTTTATTATTAATTTAACTATTAAAGACGTAATTTTGAGTGCATATAATAAATACCGAAAAAATGCATACATTATAGGTTAATTATAGTTTTGTTTAACCTCTAAATTCTAAATTTCTACTCGGTACTTTATACCTACTGTTTAGCTATTTAAAATAGTACGTATATTACGTACCTAGAAAATAGCTATCTCATCGGTATTTTAAGTAAAATATAAATATACTATTCTTTTTACCTATAAACTTCTTTGTTGGCTGTAAAAAATGTTCGCATTTCCACCAGGGTATTGAACCCTTTCATATAATAATTTTTTGTACCACTTTCTACTTAATGATACTTTTAAGAAAACCTAAAGTATAAACATTTCCTAAGGTTTTAACGGGATTTGAAGTTCAGATGACAGAGATTTACATTTTTAAATCTAAAAATTATAATTAAAAAAGTGAATTTATACTCATTATTCAGAATTTTCATGAGAGCTTGGAGATTTGATTTTTCAAGAATATTTGATTTTCCATTGATTATGCAAAAAATACGCAATGTTGGTGATAAAACTTTGAAAAGTAGATACTTTTTTTAATCCCAAGAACTTATTAATATAAATTAACAGTGTAACGGTTTTGCTATTTTTGATAACAATAAATAAAATAATATAATATAAGGTTAATAATAACAATCAACTACCGTTAAACAATAGTCTCACTACGCGATCAGCCGCTCAGTAATAATACGTGTCTATAAGACACGTATAAGCGGAGGAGCGGTATCCTTTACTTAGCGAACGTGAACGAAAATAAAAGGGCAAACAATAAAAATAGAAACACGATGTTTAATTAAAGATAAAAAAACCAAGAGTATATTATCAAATTAAAGGTAATACACGCGTGCCGCTGCACGTGGGATCGCAGGTCGGTACGCGAAATAAATAAAGAGAGAAAGAGAGAGAGAGACTACAAAACTGGCACTTACAGTGCGTGAGCCGCAATGGCTAATTAAATCACCAGGCGAAATCTGCGTGGTCGCTACTCTAGGCCAGAAGACAAAATGAGAAAGATAATTAAACATAAATAATATTTTATAAATAAATGAAATAAATTTATTTAATAGCAAAACAACAGACAAAAGAAAATGTTAAGCAGTCGAACATATAAAGGATTTCTCTCTTTATTATAACACCAATTAAGAGCGATACGCCTTACAAAGATTACAAAATCGGAGAAAAGGTACGCGTAGATACATCAGTCGTTCAAGGGAACATTTACAGTTTCTGCGACCGAGTGCGCTGTTCGATCGTTTCCACCGGGGATACGGGCTTGTTCTTTGAACCCTTCGGCCTTCCGCGCCTAATTTCCGTCGTCGGAGGATTCGCGTATACAACAGTATTCGCGTTTAATCGCTTGTTAGAAGGGGCACGATCTACCGCAGTTATACGACTAACAACTACCCGAGTTTTGCGCGGCCTACCTCGCTTACGCAGTGCGTTCGCGCTCACAGGATCATTATCGTTGGACTCGTTGCTAGCTCTTCGCTTTGCGTTTAATCCCTCGCTGTCCGTTGTCGCATCTTCTCGATTTAATCTACTCTCCACAGATACGTCCGTCTAGTCTTCGTAGAATGGCTTTATATCATTGATGTGGCCTTTACCTGCTTCGTTTCCATCGTTGTCGATAAGCTCTACCACGTTTGAGCCGAGTAACGCCGAAACAATAAAAGGTCCGATATACTTCGGAGCTAGCTTAGCAGCTATGCCTTGGGCAGCGGACGAAAGTACACGATTCCGCTTAGAAACCTTTTGTCCCACGGCAAATTGTACATCGCGGCGTTTTGAATTATAATATTCGGCCTGACGGGCTTGCGCGCATGTCGCTCGTTCAGCAGCTTGAGCTTGCAGCTCTGGCAACGTTTGCATACGCTGTTGCCAATTTTGAACAGCTGCTGCGGCTTCGCTGTCGGCGACGGCTCGATCTTCTGAGAGACTAGATAGTAGCGCTGCATGATGGGACGCGAACCGCCCACATCAATTTCATGCTCAGCTAAGTTAGTACAACCTAGCTTTGCATTCAGAGCAGTCAAACGCTTTTCCAACAACTCATTGAGTGGTTTGCGTTGCGCTTCGTCAATATCTGCTAAGCCAACGGCAGCTAGTGAGCAGGCCTCACGAATGCCGATAGCAGATACTTCAAGCTGAATTGCGTCAGCCACATTTTCAATCAGCAACTGATTTTCACGCGGCAACAAAACAGCGTTAAACGCACGAATAAAATCGGCACCGAGTATACAATCGGCGTCGAGATCGCTCATTACTAAAACATCTAAGTAATGGCTTTCATTCGCTAAATCAAACGGCAGCTCTAAACGTCCAAGTATTGGAGCGCGTTGGCCGTTAGCGAGTCGTGCACCTGGTCCAATGTAAGGTGTTAACGGTTTTCCTATGGCTGACGCTATTTACAAGCCTAAGGAATTAATAACCGTCCGAACTGCCCCTGAATCGTACAAAGCGCGTACGTGGAATTCACCGATTCCGATCTGCAGCCACCAGCGAGTAGACTGTAGAGTTCCTTCCTCAACTGGCGTTCCAGCGCGAGAATCGCTAACACCTTTTTCCGCTGATTATCTGTCGATTCCGACAGGCAAAAGCGAGGGCATTTTCCCCGTTTGCGCATTTACTGATGGTATTGCATCAACATCAGAGGTCTCACTAATAATTGGGGCGATAGGGACCTTATGTAATCGCCCCTTTTCTCGTTTCCCGAGCACTCAGGACAATCCGTCTTGATATACCCGGGCCAAGCGCAGCGATAGCAGTACACACGCTCCTTGGGACCTGCTTTCTTATCGCGGTTGCGACTTCGCGCGGATTTTCCATTAGTATTGGATGATTTATTTTTACCGTCATCTTTCCTCTCGGTACTAGTCACGCCAGATGGCTTAGCAGAAACATTCTTTGCTCCTTTTGGCGCACCTGGTTTCTGTGAATTACGTGCGTTTTGACCTTTCTTATTGGCGGAATTCGCAAAAGAATTCGCATATTTGCTAAATCTCTCATCTAGCATCTTCTCTAAGAGTTTGGCCAAATTTTCTATCGTAGGTTCTGCGATACTCGCTACTTTTACCGTAGCATCATCGCTAGCAGATTTTCCGCCCTTCTTACCTCTGGCATCTGGCTGCTTATAAGCCACAGAAGGCAGAACGCTCTTTTCTGGCGGCGGAGGCGCGGGAAAATTCCGCTCTTCCTCGATAAGCTCTTCCGTCTGACGTGCTAGCTGCACAAGCCTATTGACGCTTGTAACCTTTTCTTTCGGAGCTAACTTCCGAACAGACGGCAACATTTTAGCATACAACATGTCTAGCTGAAACTGCGTACTCGGAGGCGCAGCAAGCAGAAAATGTAATCACGAGCAGGCTCTACCCTGCTTGCGTGCTTGCTCTTCCGCCATTAAGCGCTGCTGAAAGTTCTGCTCAACGCCATAACATCGTCGAGCAGCATTGCAAAAATCAGCCCAAGTATTCCAATCTTTCCGCAATTGGCGATACCAATGTAGCGCTACGCCAGTTAACAACTCCAAGAAAGCATTCAGTAAATCCGCGTCGGAAATATGTGCTAACTTGCGACATTCTTCTATGCGCTGAATAAATTTCTCGATGCTTTCGCGTTTTTCGCCGGAAAACTTAATATTCCACTGGCGAACAGTGCGACCTACGTCATGTGACTGTGTAGGCGCTCTCGTCGACATATTCGACAATTGTTGCGTGAGTTGATCACTCGTAACTACAGGCACATTTCCCCCCTTCCAGACTCATGCCAATCGGCAGGAGCTGGCTGAGACGAATACTGACGTATGTCGCTAAATGTCGGAGTCGGAAAACACGGAGCGTTTGCGTTCAAACGTGGATCCGAATTAATTTTTGATTGTGTCTGCGTTGACGCTTGAGGTGCTTGCGGATACTTATCAGCTTCAAAGTAATTTAAATTAAACGTATCCTAAAAATTTACAATTTTGCGATTTTTCCGCTGCTTTTCCGCCGCAATTGACGTTTGCGTCGGAAGCTGCGTACTCGTCGCAAAATCCGCTAATTGCTGCCTTGGAGAATTCAACTCCTTCTCTTGTTGAAAGGCAAGCGATTGCGTTCTACTCAATTCCAGAGCTAAACCCCTTGGAGCGTTGTAGACTGCGCCATTAGCTAATGCACATAAAACGATATCCTTATCTATTTTATTATTTTCTTTTGAAGAAAATACCGTTTTTGGTATCGCACCTCATGATTGTAAATGCGTACTCGCTGCTTGCGTCGTCGAGTACGTAGTTGTAGTAGCGGTCGTTATCATCGCGGTCGAAATGGTAGGAATTGGTCTTACCGGTATAGTTGTGTTAAACGTTTTTATCGAAGTCAATTCAAAATCTGATTTAAAATTATTTTCGGCGGTGTTTTCCGCCGCGTTTTCCTCAAGGTTCCCCGCGATATTTCCCGCGTTAACCTCGCTATGCTGCGATTCCGCATCGGAATCGGCATGTTGATTGTCATTTGACTTCGAACTATTGGCAAGCGGAGAGAATCCGCTCTCATCCGCTTGATTAAGGTTTTCAAATTGTCTGTGCGCAATCTGTGCTTGCGCTTCTTCGCTAAATTTTGCATGTTTCAAAACGGTGCAGAGTCTTTGTTCGCGACGAGTCCGCGAAATTAAATCATTCTCACTAGTTGACTGGACGAAATCCGCGGCTGTATAATCGTCGCGTAAACGCCTATATAACCTATCTACACGTACAAAGGGCGTACCGTCACGCGTCAATTCTAGCTGATCAAGTACAGAATCGAATTGATCGCTTGTTAGATTCAAAATCCATCCTTGGATCTCGACTCCGTACGTTTGATCGAAATCACACTCGTTCATACACGCCATTTTGAATTATAAAAATTAAATAAAATTTAAAATTTTAGGCATCATTGGCAAAATAAATTCTCACAATTAAAAAAAATTATCGAACAAATTACAAATTAATTGCAAATCGCTATCCAATTATACGCAAATTCGCTTAAATTTAATAAAAACAACTAATTTGTAAAAAAAACAAAATCTTACAAATCTACAACTTATTAAAATAAATTTTCCAATTGTTTACAAAAAAAAATAGAATTAAATTGAATTACCAAATTTAGTATAGCAAGAAATTTCAATGAATTAAAAACAAATTGTTTAAAGATAATAATTATTTAAAAAAACAAAATTTTAAATTGCGAAGAAACGCTATAAAAATAATTTTAATAATTTATAATAACAATAAAAAATTTAAATTGAATTTAAATTTAAAAAATAAATTAATTTACTTTATTTGCGCACACGCTTACATACACATACATACATGTACCGCAATACGCTACAATACTTATATTTACCGCGTATATCACATATACACTTACACGCACGCACGCGAAATAGACTAAATCAACCTAAATTGCGATTATACAGCTTACGAAAAATTATTTAAAAAACAATAATTTTATTTTCCGCGGTGTCGCTAATAATTATTTAAATAAACAAATAAATAATAAAAAAAACACGAAATAATTAAATTCGCAATACGCTAAAATTAAAACGAAAAGAAAAATCGATTTAAAATTCAAATAATATAAGATTCAAAAGAATATTTTCGAAATGTATAGAAGTTACAATATTCGAATATTATTTGTAGCGTATACATCGCAAATCACCGCGAAACGTAAACAATGCGCTCGCTCGCTCTCGAAATGCTCGAAACAAGATCTCTTAATTTAACACGTATATCGACTAAATTGAAAATTTTTAAATATTAGAAATTAAATTTTGAGACTATTAATTATAAATAATACGCGTAACGCTAAACACCATGCACGTTGGGCGCCATGTAACGGTTTTGCTATTTTTGATAACAATAAATACAATAATATAATATAAGGTTAATAATAACAATTAACGCGGTCAGCCGCTCAGTAATAATACGTGTCTATAAGACACGTATAGGCGGAGGCGGCGGTATCCTTTACTTAGCGAACGCGAACGAAAATAAAAGGGCAAACAATAAAAATAGAAACACGATGTTTAATTAAAGATAAAAAAACCAAGAGTATATTATCAAATTAAAGATAATACACGCGTGCCGCTGCATGCGGGATTGCAGGTCGATACGCGAAATAAATAAAGAGAGAAAGAGAGAGAGAGATGATACTACAAAACTGGCACTTACAGTGCGTGAGCCGCGATGGCTAATTAAATCACCAGGCAAAGTCTGCGTGGTCGCTACTCTCCTTTAGCTTCCTGGGCTGCGTCGTCGCCGAATAAACTATCACCGGTTCACTGGGTCACCAGCACAACACCAGGATGACAAGCAGCACGAGGCAATCAAAAATATGGAGAGAAGAATAAAACAAAATAACTCTCTCACGAAATGACGGTTGAAATAAGTCTAACGGTTGAATTCAATCTCTCCACGGTTGATTTCAGCCTAAGTTATTCTCTCGCCGGTTGAGATTAGTCTAAGTGCTCTCGCACTTACGAACCGAAAACTCTCTTTCTCTTTCCCAACTTTTACCTTTACGAAGGTCCGCGAAAATCGCCGCAAATCGTCGAACGTCGACCTGTAACAGCTGTAAAGATTAATACACAGGCTAGACAGAGAGAGAGAATGTAACGATCAATTTAATATAATCAAATATTATATTAATTCATTACAACAGAAGCACGACAAAAAATTCATGAACAATCCTGAAAACAAACTGAAAATCCTAAAGCTCTTTTTTTCGATTAATTAATCTCGTAATTATTTAATCCAATAAATAAACTTGTTATGTTGACGTCCGACATTCTCTTTATAATTCTCACTTTATGAATTACCATTGATAATCGACGATGCAAACTTGAACCTCATTTACCTTATAATTGACTTTTGCTAGAATCTCATATTTACAAAGTTTTTTAAATAGTTCATCTCGTTATTATATTAAACTATTTTTAAGTAATAAACGAAACTTTAAAAGTACTACTGTAAACATCTACATATACATAATATTAAAACTTTATACATGAAATGTGAATTTTTCTGTAAAAAAACCCTTTATACTGGCAAAGATAATTTTTAAAAATTAATGTTTAAATTTGTAATTTTCACCCTCCATTGTTGAATTAGTAAATAGTCGATTGTAAAGGGTCAATAATAAATAAATCCAATTTATTTATGTATGTGCACAACGTTTCGTCTGCTAGGTTTGCAGACCTCTTCAGGTGCTGAATTTATTGGACAAAATTATAAATATTTATATAGAAATTTTACATTACTTGTGAATTAAAAATTAAATTTTACCTTGATAATGAATATAATATTACAGCCCAAGTGAGCTTCGTCGAATAACATTTGATACGAAATCAACGAGTATTTATACAAAAACAAAGTAGGTGTGTGTTTACAAACTATATACGTCATAGTTTGTGTACATTAGTCTCTTTAAAATATATTCATAACATTTCTGTATTGACGGTTTAAATGTTGAGTATCTTCCATTCTGTTAATTGTCGAATTATAATGATTGATGTGTAACATTTCCGAAATGAGTCTTTTTTTATAGCAAGATTCTTTATCTATTATTTTTGTATCTTCCCAGTTAAAATTATGATTTACGTTATTTAAAATGTGTGCAGTAACAACGGCTTGAATGTTACCTCGATAAAAAACGAGAATGTCAAAATAACTCATAATAAAAAAATTGAATTTACTGTCAAATTTTCCATAGTAAGACATTTTTTACAAAACATGTATACTTAACCCGGGAAAATAAAAAATCAATACTAAAACTTCTACACAAAAGAGCTATTGCCAAAATGATCCATAATAAAAAATTAAATAACTCCTAGCCAAAAACGCTCGCGATAACCATACTCGGTGTACTGCATGTTATGTTATAAGCACATAATATAAACATAAATCAATAAACGAAAAGTATATTAATAATTCATAGTGAATTAATAATATTATCTACCTGTATAATATTAAAACTTTCTACATGAAATGTAAATTTTTACTAAATATCAATACAGTAGCTACTACTCAGTCGTTTTCCTAATGTTCCTTTGTTTATAATGTTCCTTCTTATTTTCAGGGGCCATTGTAATATTTCAAATTTTTAATGTGTTTAAGGTGGAGGAAAATGTATATTTTCAGTTGAAGGAATTTCACAAATTATTACGCAATCCTAACAATTTCAACGAGGGCCTGCACTTGCTAGGTGTCATAGCATACCGCGGAATTAGCGGCATACCAAGGCACACTAGAAATAGTGACCCGGATGCATTAACATCCGATAATGTTGGTCACTATTCCGGGTTTATATATCGCAGAGGCAACACTGCCTGGATGGAAGTAAATGATTTAAAATCCAATTCCATTTTTAGAACTTGTAATTATAAAATAGTCCTTAGACTGTTAATATATGTGAAGAATAAAAATATATAAATTTAAATTAACATAATATTAAAACTTTATACATGAAATGTGAATTTTTCAGTAAAAACCCCTTTATACTGGTAACAATAATTTATAAAAATTAATGTTTAAATATTCAAGTTGATTACATTCATTCAGCGGTCAATTTTATGCAACAACCATTTTTTAGATAATTTATTTTTTTATTTATAAACGTGTAAAGGTCGATGAATAACCGTACGTACGAACGTACGCACTTATTTACGAAAAGAATACTATTCTTTCCTTCGTTCGTTCGTTCGATCGAATATTTTTTTTTACCCATACATAGATTCTTTGGTTAGGGTTGTTCCAGGAACTCGTTCCAGGAACCATATTGTAATGCATTAATCAAACACAGAATCAAGTCAAGAGGGTAATTAAAGTTCTTCTTAGACGATAATATTTAGCCATGTTATATCAGCAATAAAAATGTGTGTACCTGTGTTCAGTGCGTGCGTGTGAGAGTATGTGCGTGAGTGCGTGCGTGTGCGAGTGTGTGTGTGTGTGTGAGCGTATGTGGGAATTGTAAATATAAAATTTTTTTAACTTAACGATTGTGTATGCATATAGATGTATAAGTGACTGTAGGGGTGACTTTGTGATAACCTGGGGCATGTAAAAATCGGTTAAAAACATTCTATGCTATGGGATATTTAGCGCGAATTCTAAAACGTACATATGGAGAATTTCGGCAATCGCGTTCTTATGAAGAAGATCCTTCGTAAGCATGGTTTTCAATTGGATATTTGGCACGAATGATAAAGTTTTGTACTGGATAGTTTTGGCAATCGCGCTTTTATGTAGAGGTTCCACTATTGCTTTTGAGTTACTCTTGGATTCGTAAACATCCGTAATAAACATTTTTGCTACGGGAAATTTCGCAATAAAAATAAAATTTTTGTTATGGGGAATTTTCGTATTCGTAATTTTATGTAGAGGATCCATTATCGAGTTTTAAGTGATTCTGGGATATGCCGAGTCGTCCTGGGATATGTGGTCATGAAATTTAATCATTTCATTATTGGAACATTTGGCACAAATTATAATATTTTTGTAATGGGTATTTTGGTAATCGCACTATCATGTAGAGGTTTCATTATTGTTTTTAGGTTATCCTGGGATATGTGGTCATGAAATTTAATCATTTCATTATTGGAACATTTGGCACAAATTATAATATTTTTGTAATGGGTATTTTGGTAATCGCACTATCATGTAGAGGTTTCATTATTGTTTTTAGGTTATCCTGGGATATGTGGTCATGAAATTTAATCATTTCATTATTGGAACATTTGGCACAAATTATAATATTTTTGTAATGGGTATTTTGGTAATCGCACTATCATGTAGAGGTTTCATTATTGTTTTTAGGTTATCCTGGGATATGTGGTCATGAAATTTAATCATTTCATTATTGGAACATTTGGCACAAATTATAATATTTTTGTAATGGGTATTTTGGTAATCGCACTATCATGTAGAGGTTTCATTATTGTTTTTAGGTTATCCTGGGATATGTGGTCATGAAATTTAATCATTTCATTATTGGAACATTTGGCACAAATTATAATATTTTTGTAATGGGTATTTTGGTAATCGCACTATCATGTAGAGGTTTCATTATTGTTTTTAGGTTATCCTGGGATATGTGGTCATGAAATTTAATCATTTCATTATTGGAACATTTGGCACAAATTATAATATTTTTGTAATGGGTATTTTGGTAATCGCACTATCATGTAGAGGTTTCATTATTGTTTTTAGGTTATCCTGGGATATGTGGTCATGAAATTTAATCATTTCATTATTGGAACATTTGGCACAAATTATAATATTTTTGTAATGGGTATTTTGGTAATCGCACTATCATGTAGAGGTTTCATTATTGTTTTTAGGTTATCCTGGGATATGTGGTCATGAAATTTAATCATTTCATTATTGGAACATTTGGCACAAATTATAATATTTTTGTAATGGGTATTTTAAAATGTAATAAATATTAGAACTTTATACAATGAAATGTGAATTTTTCAGTAAAAACCCCTTTATACTGGTAACAATAATTTGATAAAAAATTAATGTTTAAATATTCAAGTTTGATTACATTCATTCAGCGGTCAATTTTATGCAACAACCATTTTTAGATAATTTATTTTGTTATTTATAAACGTGTAAAGGTCGATGAATAACCGTACGTACGAACGTACGCACTTATTTACGAAAAGAATACTATTCTTTCCTTCGTTCGTTCGTTCGATCGAATATTTTTTTTTACCCATACATAGATTCTTTGGTTAGGGTTGTTCCAGGAACTCGTTCCAGGAACCATATTGTAATGCATTAATCAAACACAGAATCAAGTCAAGAGGGTAATTAAAGTTCTTCTTAGACGATAATATTTAGCCATGTTATATCAGCAATAAAAATGTGTGTACCTGTGTTCAGTGCGTGCGTGTGAGAGTATGTGCGTGAGTGCGTGCGTGTGCGAGTGTGTGTGTGTGTGTGAGCGTATGTGGGAATTGTAAATATAAAATTTTTTTTAACTTAACGATTGTGTATGCATATAGATGTATAAGTGACTGTAGGGGTGACTTTGTGATAACCTGGGGCATGTAAAAATCGGTTAAAAACATTCTATGCTATGGGATATTTAGCGCGAATTCTAAAACGTACATATGGAGAATTTCGGCAATCGCGTTCTTATGAAGAAGATCCTTCGTAAGCATGGTTTTCAATTGGATATTTGGCACGAATGATAAAGTTTTTGTACTGGATAGTTTTGGCAATCGCGCTTTTATGTAGAGGTTCCACTATTGCTTTTGAGTTACTCTTGGATTCGTAAACATCCGTAATAAACATTTTTTGCTACGGGAAATTTCGCAATAAAAATAAAATTTTTGTTATGGGGAATTTTCGTATTCGTAATTTTATGTAGAGGATCCATTATCGAGTTTTAAGTGATTCTGGGATATGCAGTCGTGAAATTTAATCATTTCATTATTGGAACATTTGGCACAAATTATAATATTTTTGTAATGGGTATTTTGGTAATCGCACTATCATGTAGAGGTTTCATTATTGTTTTTAGGTTATCCTGGGATATGTGGTCATGAAATTTAGTCATTTCTTTATTGGAAAATTGGGCCCGAATTATATTTTTGTTGTAATGGGGAACATTGTCAATCGCACTATTTTGTAGAGGATTCATTATATCTGCAAGTGATCATGAGATATGTCCTTTGAGACATCCTTTATAAATATTAATATGAGTATTTCAATCGTCCATAAAAAGCTATAGCCAGATGAGGATGGAGGAAATCCATCGAAACGTCGCCAAATAAATTTA
This sequence comes from Theocolax elegans, assembly GCA_026168455.1. Lineage (NCBI taxonomy): Eukaryota > Metazoa > Arthropoda > Insecta > Hymenoptera > Cerocephalidae > Theocolax > Theocolax elegans. The sequence goes on from CM047426.1 coordinate 62,205,730, forward strand.
TTTTTTGGTTTGTCCATCAACATCGACTACAACTTTATAAATATTGTTTGTTATGAAAAATTTGGCACGAATTGTAAAATATTTGTCAAGGGTTTTATATATATATGGGGTATTCCACGTGAAGTGGTCCGATCAAAATTTTAAAATGCACCAAATTTTGGGTACACATTGCAAATGTTTTTCAAAATCCAGAAAAAAATTTTTAGGTACTGGAATGTATTTGCTCAAAAGTTATTCTAACCTCAAAAAGTGAATTTTACTAGTTTTTTTCAACACCAGCTGGGTTTACCGCTATTTAACTCAAAATCTATCAACTTTTACTATAAAACATTATATATAACATTCGTTGCTAACTATGTCTACAATTTATCCTTCTGGGTTAGAATTTCTAATCTCAAGGTTAATGTTACATAAACTACATGTCAATATTCAACTTAAAAATAGTGTAAGTGCGCCACAATTGATTTTTTTATCCAAAAGTCTAAAAAAAAGCTTGAAGCAATACATTTCAAATGGTCTGTAGCATTTTTGGGGCCTTCAATTCTGTAAAAAGTTATGATAATTTAAAGAAACTCGAAATTTTTTTAAAATTTTAAATAGGAATTACCATGTTAATTTTTGTGAATTTTATGTCTTTCTTTAAATTATCATAACTTTTTACGGAATTGAAGGCCCCAAAAATGCTACAGACCATTTGAAAGGTATTGCTTCAAGCTTTTTTTTAGACTTTTGGATAAAAAAATCAATTGTGGCGCACTTACACTATTTTTAAGTTGAATATTGACATGTAGTTTATGTAACATTAACCTTGAGATTAGAAATTCTAACTCAGAAGGATAAATTCTAGACATAGTTAGCAACGAATGTTATATATAATGTTTTATAGTAAAAGTTGATAGATTTTGAGTTAAATAGCGGTAAACCCAGCTGGTGTTGAAAAAAACTAGAAAAAATTCACTTTTTGAGGTTAGAATAACATTTGAGCAAATAGATTCCATTACCTAAAAATTTTTTTCTGTATTCTGGAAAACATTTGCAATGTGTACCCAAAATTTGGTGCATTTTAAAATTTTGATCGTACCACTTCACGTGGAATACTCTATATATATATGGGTGGTTCTCTGTGACATCGAAGATGAAAAAAATAAATATTGCTATAACTGTGGGAATATGTTTTAGAGGTATCCAGTAGTTCTCCTGAATTTTTTCAGATTTTTTCTGGGCCATTATTTTAAGTTACGGAGAGTCAAAGTTGACATTTTAGCACTTTTTTGCATTATATGCCCATTTTCATGAATTTTTAGCTCCCAGGGGATGCATTTTTCACTAAAAACATAAGAATGACTTTTTTTGTAAAATTTTCCAAACTTTTCATTAAAAATACTTTGAAAGACATAAATGTATGCTGTCACACTCTTGTAAGCCATTTAAACCTTAAATAATGAAAATCAGCAATTCTGCTCCGGACTCTGGTAACCTAATACTGTCTAAAAGATGTCTTTTTATAGTCAGAAACTGCCTAAAAATTTCCAGAGTGGGTCTAAATCATTAAGATCACTTATGGTCAAAATATCCGGGAAAAGTGCCCGAAATATTAATAGAAATGTATATTTGTTGCCTTATAACGATGAATCTATTAGCATGATCATTGCAAAAATATTTGTGCACTTACCTTGGAGTGGTAGAAAAGTATCTCCACTTGTTTCAGTATCCATCTAATCCTCTGTAAGCTGCTAAAAATACAAATATTATTATAAAATTATAAAAAATAATTTTTTAAACATTTATAATGCTGGATTTTTAGTTTTACATCCCTTACAAGAATTGTAATACTAATCTGAAGGATTACTATAAATATATAAACATGATTATTACAATAACTGAATATACGTATTTAATACAAAAGATATATAAATAAATCGGATATATAATTATAATGAATAATATGATAATGTGACAGTGACAAGTTTGTGAAATCTAAACAATGTATTGCTGAATAATAATAATAATAATGTTGATACTTTTATAGTAATCCTTCAGATTAGTATTATAATTCTTGTAAGGGATGTAAAACTAAAAATCCAGCATTATAAATGTTTAAAAAATAATTTTTTATAATTTTATAATAATATTTGTATTTTTAGCAGCTTACAGGGGATTAGATGGATACTGAAACAAGTGGAGATACTTTTCTACCACTCCAAGGTAAGTGCACAAATTTTTTTGCAATGATCATGCTAATAGATTCATCGTTATAAGGCAACAAATATACATTTCTATTAATATTTCGGGCACTTTTTCCGGATATTTTGACCATAAGTGATCTTAATGATTTAGACCCACTCTGGAAATTTTTAGGCAGTTTCTGACTATAAAAAGACATCTTTTAGACAGTATTAGGTTACCAGAGTCCGGAGCAGAATTGCTGATTTTCACTATTTAAGGTTTAAATGGCTTACAAGAGTGTGACAGCATACATTTATGTCTTTCAAAGTATTTTTAATGAAAAGTGTGGAAAATTTTACAAAAAAAGTCATTCTTATGTTTGTAGTGAAAAATGCATCCCCTGGGAGCTAAAAATTCATGAAAATGGGCATATAATGCAAAAAAGTGCTAAAATGTCAACTTTGACTCTCCGTAACTTAAAATAATGGCCCAGAAAAAATCTGAAAAAATTCAGGAGAACTACTGGATACCTGTAAAACATATTCCCACAGTTATAGCAATATTTATTTTTTTCATCTTCGATGTCACAGAGAACCACCCATATATATATGTAGTATACAGATTATGGTTATCGCGAGCGAAGTTAGCGTTTTTGGCTAATTAAGAAATTAAAATGAATAATAATAAAATGTTTATTTGGTAATCAGGCCAAAAGCAATATATAGATAGATAATACGTTTATTTGGCCGTGGGGTATGACCCTACCATGCACATGTCTGATACAGAAGTTGGTACAATAAGTAAAAGTAAAGATACAGATAAGTGCTATATAAACGTTGTACCTATACTGTATATATAGAGAATGTACAATACAGAACTGAGGCTTATTAGTCCTCCGCAAATATTACAGTTAAAACAATATTATATTATCGCAGAGTCAACAGAACGAAGTTGCATGAGCTATCACAGTCAGAAGGTTATATTAATATCAATAAAAGGTAGTGCGTAGTTTCAAGAGTTAACAGTCATCAGTGGAAAATAAATGAATGAATGAATGAATGAATGATCAAATTGCGAAAAGTTATCGATCCAAGTCGAATAAATAAAGAAGTTTTGAGCTGACTCTTGAAACATTTGCAGGCAGAGAGTTCCACATAAGCGCACTTTGAACACGAAAGGAACCTCTACCAAACTCGGAACGAATAGGGGGTACCGAGAGGTTCCGTAGAAGGCTGAGGAAATAGTCGCATTTTAAACAAGTCAGCCAAATAAGATGGCATATGCAGGTTGATCAGTTTATATAGAAGAACAGCAGTGAAATATTATCTCCTTGAGTCTGTCCTAAGCCACTGCAGACGTCGGCGATAAAGAGTCAGGTGTATATCGCGCCTAAGCTAAAAAACACACCTAATGCAAGAGTGCTACAACCTCTGCATTCAAGCTTTCCGTGCCAGCGTGGCGTCTATCAAAACGGCGTTACAGTAATCTAGGTGCGGAAACACAAGAGCCTGTGCCAACTACCGACGGAGCGTTGCAGAGGTAGACTTTCCGTAATAAGGCCGTAATAAGCTGTTGAAACGAGATTTCCTTACCTAGAATTGATGCCTACATCCTAGATAGAAAAACGCTATATATATTGAATGCCGAAATTTTTCAATAATTATTCAATCAATATATCTTTTTAATGATTGCGCGTATACGACAAATTAATCTGAAATAGTGAATAAACATACGAATTCGATAGAATGAAAGTAATTCCGATGAGATTGATGAACAAGTTAACTGAAAAACATGTTTATAACATTGTGACGTTACGCTCAGTCCATTAAATGGCCGATCACTAGCCGAAAAATCGTTTCATGGCTATCTAGGAAATGACTAGTTTTCCTATCCATTTCTTATTTTGAAGTCCATTTAATTTTCAAATCTACTAGGGTGTTAGCGTCGAACATGACTGCAACAAATATTTGCAATTCTTCAACTTAAACGGTCTTTTTACTAAATAATTGGCAATGCAAAATCGATTGATGATTTGACGGTTAGGTCTCATAAGCATGTTCGACAGACAGCTTGAATTAATCGCAACGAATATAGACCGTACATTCGTCATCTCTTATCAAACGTATAAGCGAAAATAGAAAAATGGACATCTTAAATTGACTACTGCTTTCCTCATATAACATTTTATTTCAAACGTATTGCCACCTCAGTTCTTTGTTTGCAAACCTTAATGGAACATTTTCAACCAGATTCAAACGAGTACATCGTAGAGCAGTTAAATATCAATAAATAATGGCGTTGAATCGGTACCAAAATATTAATTATGAAAAAAGTTACAGCGGTTACTGTGCTGGCTTAAGACTCAAGCCAGTACAGTCGTTGATTCTCGGAAACGACTTATGCAATAAAATCGGGATTGTTTCTAATGACAAGCAATTAATTAGCAATAAATAATGGCTTTGGATCGGTAAAGAAATATTAATTATGAAAAAAGTTACAGCGATGGCTATGCTGGCTTAAGAATTAAGGTGGCCCAGCGACCGTGTCTCGGAAACGACTTATGCAATAAAATCGGGATTGTTTCCAATGGCAAGCAATTAAATAGCAATAAATAATGGCGTTGGATTGGTATAGAAGTATTAATTATGAAAAAAGTTACAACGATGGCTATGCTGGCTTAAGAATTAAGGTGGCCACCGTGTCTCGGAAACGACTTATGCAATAAAATCGGGATTGTTTCCAATGGCAAGCAATTAAATAGCAATAAATAATGGCGTTGGATCGGTAAACAAATTAATTATGAAAAAAGTTACAGCGATGGCTATGCTGGCTTAAGAATTAAGATGGCATAGCGACCGTTTCTCGGAAACAGCTTATGCAATAAAATCGGGATTGTTTCCAATGGCAAGCAATTAAATAGCAATAAATAATGGCGTTGGATCGGTAAACAAAAATTAATTATGAAAAAAGTTACAGCGATGGCTATGCTGGCTTAAGAATTAAGATGGCATAGCGACCGTTTCTCGGAAACAGCTTATGCAATAAAATCGGGATTGTTTCCAATGGCAAGCAATTAAATAGCAATATATAATGGCGTTGGATCGGTAAACAAAAATTAATTATGAAAAAAGTTACAGCGGTGGCTGTACTGGCTTAAGACTTAAGGTGGCCCAGCGACCGTTTCTCGGAAATGGACGATGCAAAAAGGTCGTGATTGGTCCCAATGGCGAGCAATTAATTAGCAATTAATTGGTAAAGCATAATAACCGCGTCCAAACGATATTTACTTCTTTTTGCTAAAAGGTGCCTTTTGCCAATTCTCATAATCGGCATACTGACTGTTTGTTGAACTTTTGGACCATAACCATCCAAAAGCAATTAAATAGCAATAAATAATGGCGTTGAATTGGCAAAGAAATATAAATTATGAAAAAAGTTATAGCGGTGGCTGTGCTGGCTTAAGACTTAAGGTGGCCCAGCGACCGTTTCTCGGAAACGACTTATGCAATAAAATCGGGATTGTTTCCAATGGCAAGCAATTAAATAGCAATAAATAATGGCGTTGGATCGGTAAACAAATATTAATTATGAAAAAAGTTACAACGATGGCTATGCTGGCTTAAGAATTAAGGTGGCCCAGCGACCGTTTCTCGGAAACAGCTTATGCAATAAAATCGGGATTGTTTCCAATGGCAAGCAATTAAATAGCAATAAATAATGGCGTTGGATCGGTAAACAAAAATTAATTATGAAAAAAGTTACAGCGATGGCTATGCTGGCTTAAGAATTAAGATGGCATAGCGACCGTTTCTCGGAAACAGCTTATGCAATAAAATCGGGATTGTTTCCAATGGCAAGCAATTAAATAGCAATATATAATGGCGTTGGATCGGTAAACAAAAATTAATTATGAAAAAAGTTACAGCGATGGCTATGCTGGCTTAAGAATTAAGATGGCATAGCGACCGTTTCTCGGAAACAGCTTATGCAATAAAATCGGGATTGTTTCCAATGGCAAGCAATTAAATAGCAATATATAATGGCGTTGGATCGGTAAACAAATATTAATTATGAAAAAAGTTACAGCGGTGGCTGTACTGGCTTAAGACTTAAGGTGGCCCAGCGACCGTTTCTCGGAAATGGACGATGCAAAAAGGTCGTGATTGGTCCCAATGGCGAGCAATTAATTAGCAATTAATTGGTAAAGCATAATAACCGCGTCCAAACGATATTTACTTCTTTTTGCTAAAAGGTTGCCTTTTGCAATTCTCATAATCGGCATACTGACTGTTTGTTGAACTTTTGGACCATAACCAATCCAAAGCAATTAAATAGCAATAAATAATGGCGTTGAATTGGCAAAGAAATATAAATTATGAAAAAAGTTATAGTATTTACTTCTTTTTGCTAAAAGGTGCCTTTTGCCAATTCTCATAATCGGCATACTGACTGTTTGTTGAACTTTTGGACCATAACCATCCAAAAGCAATTAAATAGCAATAAATAATGGCGTTGAATTGGCAAAGAAATATAAATTATGAAAAAAGTTATAGCGGTGGCTGTGCTGGCTTAAGACTTAAGTTAGCACAGCCGCTGTTTCTCGGAAACGGCTGGAGCAATAAAATTCCTTTTTTCGCAATAAATTTGCAATAAAATAGCAATAAATTTTGGTATGGTTTTTGATTTGGCCTTTAAAGTGGCTGTGCCAACTTAATAGACGTCTGAGAAGTGATTGATCATGAAAGTTAAGCAGCATTGACTGCGGTTAATAAATGGATTGGTGAATAACTAACATAAACAGAAAACTGTGTAATACTTTTTTTTATTTATTTTATGTTTTTTTGACAATTTTATTTGTTTTTACCTAATTTTTTTTAGAGAATTATACTACATACCTTTCTCTTGGAAATTTACAACGAAATAATCATGTTATTTAACATGTAAAAATCATGTGATTAAACACGTGTTACGGTATGTGATTAATCAATTGTATTATTAATATATATATAAATTAACTTTTATTGTTTTATTACTCTGCGTGTAACTCTGATTCATCGCAGATTCAGTACACATTCAATACCGATTTTGTACTGATTCAATCCTGATTTTGTACTGATTCTGTACCAATTCAATTCTGCGTTTTGGGAAAAAGTTACTGCAGATTCAGTACTGATTTTACTCTGATTCAGTGATGGTTTTATATCGATGGAGTGATCATTTCATATTGATTACAATATGAAATCAGTACTGAATCAGCGTGAATTTTTTTAACAGGATATAAAATTCGTACAAATTTAGAACAAATTATGTGCCAATTTTGCACGAATTTCGTATGAATTTTGTTCTAATTTTGTACTAATTTTGTACGAATTCTGTATATTATTTGCATTAATTTTGTACTTATTTAGAACTGTAAATTCGGACTGTCAGGGTACGAATTTTGTACAAATTTCGGACGAATTTCGTATCAATTTTGTACTGATTTAGCGCTAAATTTAGTGCTGATTTTGTACTAAATTCGTACTAATTTTTTTAATAGGGAGGGGTAAAATTAGAAAAAATTTTAAAATATTTTATAGGGATTGTTGGTATATGTGAATTAGAATATGACGACCATTCTTTTTTACCCCCTATTTTAAAGATAATAGAAGGAGGGAAAATGATTAAAAATATGACTTGTAAAAAAAACTCTAATGGGGATTTTCGATTACGGAGAATAACAATATGACAACCAGTCGCTATTTATCCGCCATTTAATTCTACATAGAGAAATGGATTAGGAGAGAGGAGTGTAAAATTAGGAAAATTCAAAAATATTTCAGAGGGGTGTTTGGTTCAGGTAAAATATATAACAACCAATCGTTTTTGTCCCCCATATTAAAGATTAAAAGAAGGAGGGGGGGGGGGTGGTTTAAAAATATAAGAATTCTAAAAAAAACTAAGATGAGGATTTTTGGTTACGGTGAATGACGATATGATAATCACTGTTCATTTATCCTCCATTTAATCATTTATCCATTTAATGCTAGATGGAGGAGGGGCAGAATAAAATTAGAAAAGTTTCAAAAATAATGTAGGGGTTTAGGTACAGGTAAATAACAATATGACAACCACTCTTTTTTATCCCCTATTTTGAAGATAATGGAAGTGGGGGGGGGGGGATGGGAGATTAAAAATATAAGAATTCTGAAAAAACTTTAAAGGAGATTTTCGTTTACGTTAAATAAAAATATGACAACCATTCTTTTTTATCCCCCATTTTAAAGATGAAAGAAGGAGGGAGGAAGGGTTAACATTGAATATGATAACCAGTCTTAATTTATCCCCCAAGTAGTGATTGAAGGGGAGGGGGTAGGAGGGGGGTTTAGTAGAAAACTTCCAAAAATATTTTATAGGGGTTTCCGGTAAAAAAAGTGGTCACAGTAATACGAACATTGACAAAAACAGTACTATTACTTGAATAAATTTTGGTAACATATATAATACAATATATATATATATATATATAATTTAATGTAATATATATATTATTTGACGATACGTTTTATTTTTTTTTATTACATTTAAATAGATTTTTTTACAACCATCATCTCCTATTTCTAAGATGTGAAATGCGTGATGAAGGTCGTTAAAAATTTTAAAATATTATTTTTCTTCCATTTTTTTAATGTAATACCAAATGTAATATTAGAATAACTTCTATAATTAATTTTCAATTTTTTATTATTGTAGTTGTATAATATCATTTATATTTTTTAGTTTCAATTAATAAATTCTTTTTTGATAAAAGATGTTTGAAAATAAAACATAATTAATAAAATGTGAAAATAGATCCTTTAGTCACAATTTTATTCTGGAAAAATTTTTATAAATTCAATCATTATGTATAAGTATTTGTTTGAAAGAATAATTGAATACATACGTTGCATTAGCTGAGTTTGGTAATTTTGTATGAAATTTTAAATTCTTCATCTCCTTTCCATGAAACATGATGAAAAAGCATGAAATATATGTAAAATGGTTAAAGAATAATTTTATATTCTAAGTTTTGTTGTTGAAAATATTATTTACAAGAAAAGTATGGAAATATTGAAAGTAATTATATATGTAATATTATGTATTAAAAATAAAAATTCAAATTTCTTACTCCAGTCTAGTTTTGTCATGTCAATTATTTTTAATTTTTTTTAATTGATTCAGGATTATGTAGAAATATGTTCAGTATCCTTAAACTCTTGAGTAATTGACTAAGATTAAGTAAGTATATACAATGTTGCAAATATAATCCCTACTAAAAGTTATCACGTGATTATAACGTGGATATCCACGTGATAATCACGTGAGATTTTCGACCATTTTTCCACGTGATTATCACGTAGATATCCACGTGATAATCACGTGTTATATAAAAACTTTTGTTTTTTTTATAAATTTTATTCGCCACGTTATTAATATACGAGGCAAAGTAAAGGCATAGAATATGATCAAAGTCGCTTTTACCTTCCTACCTTGCCTCCATATAAGCCCTTCGCGTTCGCTAATCTATAGCAGGTAACTGGCAGCCACCTATCGATCGAAACGGTTTTGAAATATGACTCTGCACTTGCTCACGGTATTACCAGTTACGACCGATAGGTGGCTGCCAGTTACCCGCTATAAATTAACGTGCGCGTAGGGCTTATATGGAGGCAAAGTAGGAAGGTAAAAGCGACTTTCATTATATACTATGCCTTTACTTTGCCTGGTATATTAATAACGTGGCATATAAAGGATTTTTTTGTCAAAACTGAATTGCCAGTTCGGTTCCCTAATGAAAATAAATACGTAATTTTGATACGTAACAAAAGCACGTACCAAAATTACGTACCAAAAGTACGCATTGTTACATGCTAAATTCGAACATTTTGTTACGTACATATTGGCGCGTAGATTTGGCACGTAATTTTATTACGTACTTTTGGTACATAACTTTTCTTTTCTTTTTTTTGCTTAACGTCGCTCTCACACTGATGCGTATCATCAGCGACCACAGAGGTATGTGCGATATCTTTTGTAAAAGCATACTTATTGAAAATACACTAATCAATCGGCAGACACAGTAAGGGCACGAGCCGGCATCTCCGGATTAAGCTTTACGAACCAAGCGTAACAGTTAAAAGATGTTTTTTTAATATTTTTATTGAGTTACGTACCTGAAGTACGTAATTGAATTACATACCTGCAGTACGTAAATGAGTTACGTAGCTGAAGTACGTAATTGTATTACGTGCAGAAGTATCATCAGTGTGAGAGCGACGTTAAGCAAAAAAAAAGAAAAGAAAAGTTATGTACCAAAAGTACGTAATAAAATTACGTGCCAAAACTACGCGCCAATATGTACGTAACAAAATGTTCGAATTTAGCATGTAACAATACGTACTTTTGGTACGTGCTTTTGTTACGTAACAAAATTACGTATTTATTTTCAATAGGGTTTCTGTGAAATTGCATCCCATCAACTCCGTGTCTAAGATTACATTTTTAAAAAAAACAAAAATTTTCATATATCACGTGATTATCACGTGGATATCTACGTGATAATCACGTAGAAAAATGGTCGAAAATCTCAGTAGTTATCCACGTGATGAACACATGATAATTTTTAGTAGGGATGCACTGTTAGTTTTATTTTATTGATTAAAAAAATTGTTATAACTGCACGCGTACAAATGTAAAACTTAATATCAACTTGACTTTCCCAAACTTGGAAAAATATTAATTAAACATTTGTATAAAGTTCTGATAAACTTGAAATAATTTTTTAGATAAGTGTAAAAATATTATTTTTAAACGGGTAAAATTATATTAATAAAAATTCAAAGTGCTCTACCGACTGAGCCATTTTGATTGTTTATTTCATAATATTAAATTTTGGTTATAAAGAACAATTAAAATATGCTTCTATGTTTATAACCTGAATGTAACTTATTAAATATAAATAATAAAGTAGCTCTCCGATCGGAAAATAGCTAAGGCTAGCCTTAGCAGTATGCATGGCCCTTACGTGGTATACTGAACTGGCCCTTAATATGGCCCGTAACGGGGTATGACTAGCCTTAATCTTACCCTATCAAGTCCTGTTGTAACTAGATTGGAATCAAGTCCTGCCCTAGTATGGCTCGGTACAGGCTGTCCATGATCTAACGAGGTGTGCTGTTTTAGGTTAGGCAGTATATTGAGCATGGGGAAATAAGTGTCGATTTAGGAAAAAGGATTGTGAGACTTATTTAATTATTGAATGGAGAAAGAAATTTGATTGAATCGAGAAAATTAAAAAATAATGATGTATTCGAAACTTTAAGGCCTGCCATACGTCGCCCTTGTTTGTCCCCGCCATGGGTACCAAAAGTAGGGTAAAATCTTAAGGGCCAAATTGTCGCCCCGTTACGCAACTTACCGGGGCATCATTCGATACCATGATAGGGCCTCGTGTGGGTCTTCCGGTTACAGATTCGGCCCAGATAAACGCCACAAAGTTATTTCCGATCAGGTCAGTAGATAAAGCAAGAGACTCCGAAGTAAAACATCGGAGGTTCGAATCTGGGAATAAAATTTATCTAAACTTTATACCAATGTCTAATTAATATTTTTCCAAGTTTGGGATAGTCTCATTGCGTATATTGATATCAACTTTTGCCAAACATAAATCAAGTTGATATTAAGTTTTACATTTTTACGCGGGATACTAGCTTAATTAATTACATATTATATTTTACATTTTTATTCAATTAAATTTTAAAATTATAAAGTTAAAAAAAATATAAAAAATATATATATATATATTTAGTGTATTTTCGACCGAGGGAGCGTTAGCGATCGAGGAATTGTTGCTATAGTATAGCAGGAAAATTTTTACTTGCGCAAACGATTCGAGGGAAAGGTTTGACGTCAAACTGAAACTGGTTTGTTTGACAATACGCAACGTCAAGATGATCGATTTTTTGCAATAAAAACAAACAAACTTCAGTTTGACATCTAATCATTTTCTAAGCTCTCGCGCAATGCAAAATGTTTTGACGTCATAGATTGCCTAAATAGTTAGTTTAGCTAAATTAAGATGCGTATATCGTAATTATATCATTGAAAAATGCTGTACGTTATAAGGACAATGTTGAATAAGATGCAAAGAGGCTAATTGGGACCTGGTGATGGTGAATCAATCCCGGCTGCTCTACTTATCAAATAAGTACTTTTTACCTTATATTTTATTAAACTTACAAATGTATAATTTTAGTATTTGTTTATAAATTCTGAAACTATATAAATAGATATTTTGTGGTTTTATATTTTTTTTTTACATGTTAGAAATCTGTAAAGAGACGTGAAATATCCTTCGCGTGTAAATAAAGCATTGCAACAATTAAAAAACGAGATTAGTAAGTAATAGAAACCCTGTTGTATATAAATTTTTTCCGATGGGTCTTAAACAATTTGCGGCAACTTTTTTGCAATTTTGTAAACGTAATTTTATTTAATGTTCAAACGATTTTACACGATAAGAGAGAGAAAAAAACATATTTTTTAATAATACTTTTTTCCAATAAAACTTAAAAAATTTTTCTCTTATTTTCGATACCTGAGATTTTGACATGAGAAAATCAGCTGATATCTCCGGTGATTTTTCAGGTGATATCTCACCTGAGTTTTTTCAGTAGGGTAACCTTGGCATGTTTTTGTAATATAAAAGTATGGAAAAAGCCAAGTTATTACTTGCCAATGGCCACATTTACGAAAGTTATTCGACATCTAACAATATCTTCAATGAAAATTACTTCCACTTTGATCGCTTATAACTCAAAATCAAATATTGATATATAGGAACTCAAACCAAGAACAAAAAGATAGATAAGTTCAAGTAGATATGGTTTGAAACAAAAGAAGCTTAAATTGATCGATTTGTAGGCCAAAAGAAAAAATAAATTTTTTTATATTTAATTTTGTTTAAAATTTCTTTAATTTCTCATTTTGTATAACTTTGCCCCAAATCGAGCAATTTAGGATTCTATTTGGGTTTGAGTTCCTATCAATATTCGATTTTGAGTTTTAAGCGATCAAATTGGAAGTAATTTTCATTGAAGATATTGTTAGATATCGAAAAACTTTCGTAAAAGTGGCCATTAACAAGTAATAACTTTTGGCTTTGTTCAGTTTTATATTACAAAAGACGTACCAAAGTTATTTAGGATAAGATCCGTTTCCCGGAGATCAAATACTTCCCTCGTTAGTCGAGACTGAAATATAAGCAAAGATACAAAAATCTACTTATTGTTTTTTACTGTATTTTACTTTTGAGTTCAATACGTAAAAGTAACCCCGCTTCGTCGCGTGTCGTTACGCAGTGGTGGTGGGTGAAAGCCCGAGGAGCAAGGATAGAAAGTGTCAAAAGGGTACAAATCTAAACATTAATAAGCAATACGTAATTTTTAATAAATTAATGTTTTGATATCGTTATCGATATTTGCTCAATATTGTATCGTCTCGATATCGTGATAACCTCTACTTTTACCGTATAATAGTTGTTATTTATTAAATATTTTAATTTTAATATAAGGTGATCTCAACTTATAAATAAACCAGAAGCATATTTTAAATAAACATTATACGTAATTAAAAGTATAAAACAAACGTTGTATAAAAATAGTGCCAACATATAAGAAATAAATTTAGAAATATAAGTTAACTCAAAAAAAAGATGAAAAAATTAAAATCAGTCATTCTTTACAGCGTTTCGTTAGTTCTGGGTGCAAAAATATTCTATATACATTTAGCGTTAAATAAACACCGAATATATGCAAAATATTTCATACACAGATACAAAAAGAATTAATTTATACATATTTTCACATAAAATAATATTATTAAAACTATAAATACAATTAAAAATATTTAAAATTGTAAATTAATTTTTATTTAATAATTCTTTATATATTATTGTAGAATTTATTATGATATATATATAAAATACTAATTGAACTGGGGCATCATTGTTATAGAACTGTAAAATGCATGATTTAGTTAAAATTGTACGTTATAGTACTCGTGACTTTGCAAATGTATGTTAATTGTAGTTTAATTTTTATGGTATATGAATAAATCTGCACAAGTCACCGTTTATCGTCTCCTCTCTTAATTCTTCATTGATCAGATTCCGAGAAATACCTCTAGCTACATCCTTAATATCTTCATTTGCTTCATCAACAGCTTTTTGTATGTTTGCCTTACTAGTGCTGCAACCCATTTCGACTTATTTTACTTACAAAAACGATCGTCACGCGACAAAAGTAATTCACCTTTTATTTTCATGTAAATTGATCCAATCTATTTTATATTCTTCGACCTATCGTTCTTTACGATAAAATCATAGTAAAAATACAATTCTCGAATTTTAAATGGTATTATTTCTTCGTTTATGTGACCAGCAATTATTATTTCGTTATAACTGAATTTTTTATTTTTCTCAAATTGATCAGGATTCTTCGAATACTTTCCTGAGTTTTAAATTCATTTATTTAGCCATTCATTATTTTTTGTTATTATAAATGTAGGTCAAATAGAATTATTACCAAAGTACTGTAAAAAAGCCAACAGACGTCAAAAGGCTTTTGGTTTGAGATGGACACATTTGACTTTTCAGAGTCACTTTTTCACACTTTTCACCATATGAAACACAAAACTTTTCTCCTTTCAATATTTACATATAAGTACAGTCCACCAATTAATTACATGCCGATGATATCTTGAATATATTTATTCTAACAGTCATAACCTAATATAAAGATTACCAGAAAATAAGAGAAAATTAATATAAGGTAAAAAATGATAAAATAAAATACTTGCGAAACCAATAGATGTTGTTTAATAACGATAATAGCATGATAATTGTATACCAAGTCGATGCTATATATCGTGGTGCGTGCACCACTATGAGCCGGACACAGTGGCGCCGATGGTAATTCTACCCTCATATCCCTCTCTCTCTCTCTCTCTCTCTCTCTCTCTCTCTCTCTCTCTCTCTCTCTCTCTCAATTCTCTCCGAATATTTTACTTCCCGTTGAAAAGCATTGGTTTACTCACCGACCCTGTCCTTGCATTATTGTTACCAACGAGAGTCAAAGAACAAACCGTTCGATATATAGATTAATGTGGGTCATGAGTATATAATGCACATGTGCAAATGCAAATGTACCGCTGGTGGAAATTCAAAAAATTTTTTACCGATAAAATAGGAATTTTTTATAGTGTATTACCGATATTATGGTGATAAAAAATACTTTTTTTATTCCTATAACAGTAACGTTTTTTATACCTAAATAGAACATTAAATATAGTCTATTTGGAATTGGTATTTTCTACCTGTAAAATAGTTATAAGTTGGTTTTTACATTTTTCAGGCTATTAATATAATTATTATTTTTAAATATAATATAATATGACTATCCCATGAAACAATCAGGATTTTAAAGCATTTTGAAAGAATACAAAAATAATCAATGTAGAAATCAAAAAGTATTTACATATGATAAAAAAAAGTACGACAAAATTTTACTAACCTAATATTATTATTATAGTGTTAATTCATTTGTATTTATTTTTATGTACATTTCACTGAGAAAAATGGTGTATTAAAAGTTACTAAACTTCAAGGAAAAATTACTATATTTTATGGCAACAGCCCTAGTAGAAATCCAATCCATTATTCGACCATTGTTCGGCCATTTTTATGATTTATCAACATGTCTTGGTAAAATTCGAATCCATTTTGGCCCATTTTTGAAACGCTTTTTCTACGATTTCCTAGCCAGTTTGTAGCGATTTTGATGAAATGGCTTGGTACTCGCCAAGAAATGCGAGAAAAAGCGTTTCATAAATGGACTGAAATAGATTCGATTTCTACTAGGGAGTGGAATATACTCAAATGATAAAGATTTTTACCCCAGACGGCATAACTAATCCGAATGAATTCTTAAACTGTTCGTGTAATGAATCTTTTTAGAACTCTTATATAAAAGTTCAGCAAGACTTTTTAATGCATACATTGATTTCATAAAGAGCTCTTAAAGTATTTCTTTTATATATAGATAATTATTGGCTTTTATACATATGGGGATTGGAATAAATAAAAGACGACAATATTTAATAAACAAACTTAGACACTTTATTATAATGTCACGAGAAAGGATAGGTCTTTACTGTACGAGAAGCGGTTCGAGACTAAACTAAGAACGATGCCTAAAACTAAGAAAGCATCCAAAATACTATACGCATTATGCTCATACTACACACATATGGACTATAAGCTAGTTATAAATATGGTCAGTTAGACCGTCCGCCGAGTACGCCGATGCACTCACAGCAGTGCCATAAAACCCTTCTTTTTGTCACCTTTACCGAAACAAACAATCAAGCTATAGTCGACTGATTTTTGAAAGTACATTTTATTTACATTATTTTACTTGTATATTCCAACACGCCCCCTCAAAAATGAATCGTCTTCACTTTTTAAACAATAAATCATTATTTGACTGTGCAGATTTTAACATTCTTAGTTCCATAATAATCAATAATTTAATTTACCTTTTTCTTTCTCGTGAGAATATTACATACATATGGCCCAACATTTGTTGTAAGTGATAAGGGAAACCCAGTAAAACCTTTCCAGACCATGTTCAGTTGTTCATACATACAACTTTCAATACAATACAATACTTTATAATATTTATCATTTTTTTATCGTTGAATATTTGCATAATTACATATTGCTACTTTACATATCTACATAGTTTAATATAATCCTTTTTTTTTACATCATTGTTTGTAATAAAATACATCAACCACGTATACTGATTTGAACAGTAGATTTGTAATTTGATTTCCTGTAACATAAATGCACATTATATTCATTTCTGTGAATTATAATTCTCAACATTAGGTTTTTTTTTTAATATATATATTGATTAGACGTGGAATTATTATCATTATTCTTTATGTATAATCATTACAATTTTTAACTTTTCTATGCTTCATGGTTAACACCTTTCATAACAGGAATTACAATAACCCTTAAAACATTCAATAACGTATGCTCTGCTTTAGCGATTTCAAGTACAAAATGATTTGATTTTCTTAATCAATCAATTTATCATATTGCATTATGTTATTCTTTATTATTCATAAATTTACAGCAAATAAATACACTTTGCTTTCGCAAGGAACTGAATCCATACACCTTTCATTTTTCTTCGTACAATTTTAGAGGAACCCCTTTTTATCCTCAGGTAAAATCTTATAACATGTGTAAACCATAAAATAATAAAACATTTATCTTGCAAAATATATATTTTAACAAGTAATTTTGGGAAATTCCCTTCAGAATATTATTTTTACTTAGTTCTTTTCAGATTTTTCCATAACTCTTTGTTATTTTTATTTGTGAAAAATGTTTACAGCTGTACTTAGATCAGGTCTTGTACAAACCATTATATACATCAAGCAACCAATTAGATTACGGCAAGGGGCTTCATATTTTTCATCAGGATTCAAAGCTAAGTAATCAATTTTGCTTGGACGTGGCGTGCATACGGTTTTACAATCATTCATGTTAAAATTTTCTAAAACAGTTTTTTTTTTTTACGTAAGTACTTTGATTTAATGATATTGTATTTTCATTTCTTTCAATTTTATATCCGAGAAAAGCTTAATTTCTTTTAAATCAGTCATGCAAACTTTATTCATAAGATACTGTTTAAAATCATCCATTACTTTAATATCAGCAGTAGCAATCACAAGATACAAACAACAAATATATTTTTAGATATATCTCCTTCATCAAGTATGTATATGTAACGATCAACTGATGAATTTCGAAAACTTTTATCAATTAGTACTTTTTCAAAAACTTCAAACCAACATCTTGCGGCTTGTTTTAAACCATATAAAGCTTTGTTTAATTTACAAACTTGATTTCCATTATTTTCAACTCCTTCAAGTACTTTCATATAAATTTCTCTTTTTTTTTTAATATACCATTTAGAAATGTAGTTTTAACGTCCATATGGTGAATTAATAAGTTAAACTGATTTGAAAAAAAGCAATTATAAATCTAAAACTTGAAATTCTGGTAACGGGAGCAGACGTTTCGTTATAATCAATTTGATATTTTTGACTGAACCCGCGAGCAATAAGACGAGCTTTGTATTTTACTGGCTTTCCAAATTCATCGTTTTTATTGTAAATACCTAGTTACAATCTACAATATTTTTGTACTTTGGCTTTGGAACTAATGCCCAAGTATTATTAATCAAAAGAGAATTTATTTTACTATTAATAGCTTGTAACCATTTATTTTTGTCGTTCCTTTTTTTTATTTCATTAAAACAAGCAGATATATTATAAATAAGAGAATTTGCGATCATTACGTAATCATACTCTGTATTATATTCATATTATATGAAATAGGAGGTTATTGTTTAATCCTATCACTCCTTCTTTGCTTACAATTTTCTTTGAAAATTTTTTTATTTAAATTTTCTTTTGGTTCTAAGGATTTTATATTTACTGTAATTTTTTTTCGACCGATCATTATTAGATTTTTCTGAATATTTCCACTCGATTGACTCATTCTCAAACTCATGAGAACTGCCACCTGATATATATTATTATCAGTTCTGCGCATTAATTTTGACGACTCATTCTCAACGTCTTGAAAACTGCCATCTGATATACAATCAGTTCTGCGCTTTAATATTATTGACTCATTCTCAACGTCTTGAGAACTGCCACCTGATATAAAATCAGTCTGCGCTTTAATATTATTGACTCATTCTCAACGTCTTGAGAACTGCCAAAATCTTTAATGATCGGTCTAGAGTTTACATCTTACATCTATCTTTTTATAATAAACAATACTAATTCATTAATTTATTTTACTTCAGAAATTTCTTTTTATCATTACATTCCAAAATAATTCTGACTTCATCATTTTTTTTTATAAGGTATATCATGTTCGAATATATATATATATATATACATTTATTTTTATTTTAATATGCTATTAAACAAAATACAACTTATTTAATTATATTTTCCAATTCCTTTTTTTTTGCTACAAAATAAATTGCTACTAGTAAATTTTAAATAAATAATCTTTAATTTTTACAGAAATTAAAGACTTTAATAATTTAATTTTACAGCAAAAATTAAATTTCACCTGAATTTACCTTAATTCAGTTCTTACTTGGTCTAGTACCAACGACAAAAGTTTATCAGATTTACTACTCCAAAAAAAATATTAAAATATATTTCACTGTATACAAACTTCAATTTCATCGATATTTTACACGTGTTTTTTTTTTTTAATTCAAATTTATTTCTTAAAAATATATTTATTAATATTGTCGTTAATAGCGGATAAATAAATTTCTTTTTTACATTATCGTTACGGGGTAATATTCAAACAGTAAAAAAGATTAATAAATGTAGTATCGCGACAAATAAATGTAATAAACAAAATATACAAGTTTTTGTGAATCACAAAAATACATATGAGGGCGATTCGAATCAACCGGAATATAATTATCCGGTGGCGCAGGCGGTAAGGTGCGGGACTTCTACTCGGAGGATCGTCGGTTCGAATCTCCATCTCGGACTTCGGTTTTTTTTCTGATAATTTTCATAAATATTATTTGTATGTATTTTAAATTGTAAATATAAAGTATAAAATAATAATAAAATAAATGTATAACGGACGTTAAAATGTAAACAGATGAAAGTAGAAATTTATTTTTAATTCGACTCTTTCTCGAAATAATAAAAATTACTATGTTTTCTAATAAAATTTGCTATGTCAACATAGTAAAATTTGTACATTTCAAATTTACTATAAAACATAGCAATTTTTATTAAAAGTACAATATGTCCACCGATTACTATGTTTTATAGTAATTTTTATTAGAATTTTAATAATTTTTATTACACATTTTTCTCAGTGTAAAGAAAATCTAAACGATTCTTTTTTACGTTTTATTCACCACTTTGAATTATGGAGTTTTTAGAAAGGCGTTAACATTTAATAGTAGAAGAATTCTTAAAAAATACTTTCTTTATTTCCTCCACTGTGTTTTCTTTAAAATTATTAAAAAAAGAATACTTTTAGAACTCTTAAAATAGCGCACATAAAAAAAATCCTAAGAATTCTTTTTTACGTTTTATTCACCACTTTGGATTATGGAGTTTTTAGAAAGGCGTTAACATTTGATAGGAAAAGAATTCTTTAACAATACTTTTTCCATTTTCTGTACTGCGTTTTCCTCAAAATTATTTCAACAAAAAGAATACTTTTTTAACTCTTTTAGATATTAATATAGCGGACATTCGTTATTACTATAGGCTAACTTGAAGAATTCTTTTGAAATTCTTTTTAGTAAAAAAGAATTTGAAAAGAATTCTTTTAGAATTTAATAAGATTTATTTTTGCTTATTGGGAACTTAATAAACGCATATTTACAAAAGAAATCTAACCTAAAAATAATATAAGTTATATTACTTATTAACTAATTAAGTTAATTTTTTCAATTATTTACAGATATTATTATTGAATTCATTAGAAATCATGACAGGAAATCGACAACTACCATTTAGTCTTGACGAAGATTTCAATGAACTGGTAGACAAAGACACGATTGTGTGAGTACATTTTTTTTACTATATAATGTAAATTATTCGCACACTTTAATTTAATAATGCTGATAAAATATTTTAGAGAATTGGTTGGTTATATTGATAATATTATCGCCAGTCATGAAACTGGCAATACAATCAAATATAAAATTTTTAAATTTACTTTGAATAAGAATTCAAATAAGCGGATTCAATGTATTATTTGGGGGGACGAGTTGATCAGTCGATATGAACTATAGATGACAACTGCCGTGAAAAAGAAAAACTTACATAAATACAAAACCAATGAAACTGAGAAAATTAAGATAAACTGATTTATTTAAAATCTTTTATGCAAATAATGTTTTAAATAATAAAAATTAGGACTTATATTAAAACAGGTATTTTCTATCTAATAGTGCATTAAAAATTCGAATTGAAAAAAAAATCCTTTAAAAAATGTAAAGAATGTACTTACGTGATTTTATTTAGTAAAATATTTTATCAAAACCTTAAGCACTTGCGTGTTTTTTCAGTTAAAACGTAAATGAACTCGGATATACTTTTATACAATAAAACTTACATAAATGTTATACATTAAATTAATTGTACAAGTACTTACGTAGATTTCTACTTATCACAGTTCAAAGTTGAGTCAAAATTAGTATAAAAAACTTACATTAATCGGTGCGAACTTTAATTTTCAACAAGTAAGTAGTATTCAATCACATTTTTACACGAAAAACTTACTCAAAAGATTTTGCATAAGCTTTTATTTAACATTTTATAATGAGACTACACGACTTACGTCACTTTTACCCAACGGAAAGTCACTTACGGTAGTTTTTCCATGTTACTTTAATAAATTTTAAAATTATCAGGTACTTACGATATTTTTTTTAAGTTTTTTTAGAAAAACAGCATGTTATATTACCTTAATTTTTTAATAGATAATTTCAACAATTTCTATCAATTCATTGATACCAAAAACTCATTTTCGAAAAAAATGTCACTTATGTATGTTTTTCTTTTTCACGGCAGACAACTCATATCGTAAATATTTTTAATCTTTATTTCTTATTTTCTTATATAATACTACCTAAATGATTGTTAATGTTTTACAGATAATTCACATAGAGGGAGGACTTGCAAAGCTATAAAGCAATCCCACATGAAAGAATCACAAAATTTGGTTCCATTTGAAATTATCATTCAACGGCATACAGCACAGAATATTTTTAAAATGTTTTTAAAAGGTTTCTAAGGAATGTTTGAAAACTTTTAAAAACATTTTAAAAAAGTGAAGCTGGCACTTATAACATTCTTAAAACATTTCTTGATGTGAAACAAAATGAATTTATCGTTCGTAAATATCTATATGTGTATATAATTCGGTCTCACTGAACGAAATGCTTTACTTTAGAATAAAGAAGGCATATTGTACTCTTTGTCCACTATGGTTGGTAGAATTTCCCAGAGCACGGCCTTTTAAAAAAATAAAAGGCGTTTCGTCCTCGATCTGCAGCTTGGACTCCTCAGTAACGAACTGGAGATCTTACCTTAGACGCCTGTCGCAAGATAAACCGCGACGCCAGCAAGATGTTCTGCTGCTATATATATAGAAAAGAGACGACGATCTGTCCAACGAGTGTAGAGAGATAGTCGTCTCCAACTGGTGGTGGGAAAAACCACCAGCTAGAGTGCGACGTATTAGACCGAGTCGCAAGTTATTTGAAATAAAATGAATTTATCGTTCGTAAATATCTATGTGTGTATATAATATTTTTCACCACCAGTAGGCCGAAAAAAACACATTCCTCTTTCGGTGCCGGGAGGGAATGTGGTACTTTCGGTCTACGTGTGGTGAAAAATATTTTTCCCACCACCAGATGGAGACGACTATCTCTCTACACTCGTTGGACAGATCGTCGTCTCTTTTCTATATATATAGCAGCAGAACATCTTGCTGGCGTCGCGATTCATCTTGCGACAGGCGTCTAAGGTAAGATCTCCAGTTCGTTACTGAGGAGTCCAAGCTGCAGATCGAGGACGAAACGCCTTTTATTTTTTTAAAAGGCCGTGCTCTGGGAAATTCCACCAACAATAGTGGACAAAGAGTACAATATGCCTTCTTTATTCTAAAGTAAAGTATTTCGTTCAGTGAGACCGAATTATATACACATATAGATATTTACGAACGATAAATTCATTTTGTTTCACATCAAGAAATGTTTTAAGAATGTTATAAATATCTTTTGTACCAGCTTCAGGTGTATAACATATATCTAATTTATTCTTTTAAAAATGTTCCTCAGATGTTTTTCAGAAAATGTCTGAAAAATATCGTATGAATATTAATTTAAACCTTTTCAAAATATTTATTCGCACACTTTTTGGATGCCTACAAACATTCGTAAAAAACCTTTTTAATAGGTTTTTTGTAATATTTTAAAGAATGTTTTAAGATTGTTATAAATACGTTTTGTTTATGGTTACCTACTTCTTAGAAACTTGTTTAAAAATATTATATTAAAGTATTTATCTGAAGCTGCTTATATAACATACATCTTAAAAGATTGCTAAATATTTGTTTAAAAGGTTTACTTAAAGTAATTGATTATTTTATATATTTACTAAATTATTATTAGTATTTAATAAAGTATAATATACAACAATATAAAATAAAACTTATTTGAATAGTGAGTAGTCCATAAACCATCTTAAAACATTATTTTAAGTATTACATTATTATATAAACTCTATACAAATTACAATGTTGTTTGAATATTTGGCAAACTTGATAAATGATAAAAATTACCATTTTTATAGGAAAGCTTGACAGTAGTATATATTAATAGACATCTAGTTAATTTTATTATAAAAAATAGTTTTTATCATTTGTTAACTCTGTCTCTCAATTAACAAACAACATTACAATTTTTACTCGAACTTTTTTCTCCGTATGTAATTGTATGTGAACCTATCAAAACGGTATGAATAATTTTTTATTCAAGTTCGATAATTAGGTTAATTTATTTTCTTTTCACAATGTACACATAATAATGGGCAAAAATTAACAAATAATTAAATTACACGTTTTTTGTATAAGGTTAAGCTGTTTATTCATTGATATGCATGTCAATTCGGTAGTAGTTTTACATTTTTTACATTTTTACATTTTTACATTTTTACATTTTTACATTTTTTAATTAATGAAGATTATAATTACATTAAAAAAATTATATTATTTTGGAAGCAACAAATAGTAAGCAGAGACCTACTTAAAAAATCCCAAAAATTAAAAAGTAGAGAGTAACTATTAAACAAAGTACAGAGACCTACTTAAAAATCCCAAAAATTCATAGACTATCTTCAATACAAATACAATATCGTTACAGAACGTTTTTTTCGATGAAGTACACTGTTTGCTTAAAAAGAAAAGAAATAGTATTGCTATTTTAATGGGTTTACATATCCTTAAAAGCATTTCTTCTTTAGATAATTAATTTGTTAAAATATTTGATTCGCACAAAAGAAAAACTTTTTCTTGAAGGTTTTCCAAAACGTTTCGGTTAATGAATTTCTAATACATCTATTTGATGTTCTTGGAACGTATTACTGGATGATTTAACTATTAAGAAATATCGCACAGTTAAATGTTTTTAAAACATTCCAAAAACATTTTACGCAATATTTGCTTAATCCCTTTAATAAGGTTTTGGTCGATTTTAAGCCAGATGATTTTCCAACATCTTAGTAATCTTTGGAAAAAAGGTTTGTGTCGCAAATATACATCGTAAAAAATGATAATGAGATATTTAAAAAACCATTTGAAAAACTTTTACTTGAAGGTTTTCCTATACTTTTCATAAGGTGTATTATAATTTATAATTTTGTTTAATAAATTAATGCACAATTTTGTGCACATATGTCTGCATAATATTGTACACAAAAAGTGAACAATCTTCTGCATAGATATATCGATACAATTTTGCATGATTTTATAAATTGATGCAAATTTTTGTGCACACATTTTGCATACTTTTTTGTAAGGGATTATAATTATAACTGTTTATGTGAGAGATTAGTTTTCTGTCGAAAAAACATATGTGGAAATGGTACTAAAACTTTATTGAAACATTTTGAAAAATATTTTCGTAAATGTTTTTAGAAAATCAATGATATATATTGTAGCCAATGTTTATAGGATGATTTGAAAACTTTTTACTTAGAGTTATATACCTGTTATATACCTCCACTTTTAAGTTTTACAAAAACATCTTAAAAACATCTCATAATCGTTTTGTAAATAATTTATTGAAAACGTTTATTAATCAATTACGCAAATGTTCCTGCAAATGTTTTTAAAAGGTTATATAAATGTTTCTAAGCGAGATTCTTTCTATCGAAAAAACATTTGTGGAAATGGTATTAAAACGTCATTGAAACATATTGAAAAATATTTTCGTAAACATTTTTAGAAGATTCTAACCCCGTTGAAAAAGTTCCTATTGATTCAGTATTGATTTTGTGATGAAATCATTATTGAATTAATAAATAATAGCTACTGATATTGATCGAAATCAATACTGACTCAGTAGTAAGTTCTCACCAAAACGCAAAACTGATTTCTTACTGAATTAGTATAAAATCAGTAATGAATCAATGTTGTATCATTATGGAATCAGTACTGTATCAATTTTGAAATTATTCAATTGAAGAAGGGGGATGTGCCCTCAAAAGTTCAGTATTCAATCAATTCAGAATCAGTGTCAAATCAATACACTGTTAAAAAAATTCACGCTGATTCAGTACTGATTTCTCTAAAAAATAAATAAAATTAATTTTTTTAGATAATTTTCTAAAAAAAATTAGGTAAAAACAAATAAAATTGTCAAAAAAATATAAAATAAATAAAAAAAACGTATTACACATTTTTCTGTTTATGTTAGTTATTCACCCATCCACTTATTAACCGCGGTCAATGCTGCTTAACTTTCATTATCTATCATTTCTCAGTCTATTCTCAATGCTACATTCACAAACAGTTACAAAGATAATAAAAACATATTTGTAGACATTTCAAAAACCCCAGTTAGAAATTATTTTAATGGTATTAATTTTAATGGAATAAACATATTTTTAAACAAATATATATTTAGTAATATATTGCAGCAATTTCATATTTATTGTAACTAGGCTTTTTATAAATATGTTTTCATTATCTTATTGTAACTGTTTGTGCATGTAGCAGATAGAAGATAGTAAATCATGCAATAGAAAATACTAAAATCAGTATGGAAGTAATAACATTTCTTTAAGGTTATATTATTTAACATTTCAAGTACATATATTTCATTAATTCAATTGTTAAATATCTAAAAGACCTTCTACAAAGGTGTAAAAATTCGAAAGTATGATGCTATTTCGATTACACTTTAGCAATTCTTATCTTACTTTACACAAAATTTATTTCATAATTGTTAGCCCTGGCGTATCTTACATCAATAAATATAAACAATATAATATTAATAATAATACTCGTTTGTGCATATTAATTTCTCCATATGTATTGTAATGGGGTCTGCCTCTAATTAAGACCGAAATTAGAAGCATGGCCATAGGGGCCACGGTATGGGGTCTCTACTCTCTCGATGCGGTCAATGCGGCCCGCGCGTATCGATGTGCTTACCTCGGCCGCACTGTGCAATACCGGTACCTCCGTTAAATCGGGCGGTTTTTCCTTGCCGTCCGGATATGATGACACGGGGAGCACCGCGCTCTCCGTCTTTGTTTCTCGGTCTTACCTTTACCTTAGCCTCTGAGTACGTGAACTCGAGAGGCTCATTACTCGGCGTGAGTCTCGCCTCTACAAAGTGGTTTTATAATATTCCGAATTCTACAGACAACACGACACATACATGCAAAAGTAAATAAACTCAAGTTGAAGATTTAATCACGTTCGATTTATTAAATGAAATCAAAGGATAAACGGGTTACAACTAAAGAAGTTTATAAATAAATACAATAAGGTGTGCGGTTGTGTCATATATACGTTACGCGAAGTTCCAAATAATAGTATCTCGTAATAGTGTCTTGTATGAAGTCGCGTCGATCCCTCGGCGGGATCGTCCTAAGCTAAACCACGAGGAAAGCTTATAGCGAGGTTCATTTCTAAGTATTAGAGTGAGAGAGACGGGAGTCGCCGACCGAGTCGACCCTTCTCTCTCGCTCTCGATTTTGAACGCGTTGCCCGCTTGCAACGATGATCCGCTCGCGATCACGCGGTATTAAAGTAAGGGATTTTATCCCGACTTACGCTTGATGTGGCGTCCTTACAATGTCCCGGACGCCAACTACGCCTTAGGCCTCCTAGCCGTCTATCGGGCAGGTAGCCTTCTCGTCGAGACAAAGGACCAAGGAAAAACACAGAAGGGGAGACGGCGGAGCACGTCGCGCACCGTCTCCTTCGTGGCACGATTCCCACACGAACCACTACGTCGAGCCCCGCTTCCGTGGGCTCGCTGCGTTTACTCTCGTCTACGGCGATAACACGCGTACCCCGGGAAACGTACCGATCCTCGATCGCTCGTCTGCGTCGCGGTAAAATTTCCTCACACGTGTCGTTTGTTCGCTCGTAGCACGGCCCAGCTAAACCGTAGCGTAGACCGTCCTTCGCCATCCTCTCTCGTACTCTTACCAGAGATTAGTAGAATGAGATTGCCGATCCAATGTTAAAAAGTCGAGACAGAAACGACAGCGATACCACCTAGCTGCTGCTGCTCGAAGCTTTCGCACGATTTGAAAATAGAAGAGGCGGGGTATACCAAATGATTCCGATTGGTTCCTACTCCGGCGGGGAGTATGAACTCGACTAGCGAAGCAGGGGGTAACGAGAACCAGACCAGTGTGACCATGGTTCAAATCACCTGACTCTTAAAAAAATTTTTTTTTCCTAGTTCTTAATAAAATCAAATAATTAAAATTATAAAACTAAAAATTAAAAAAAATTAAAACAGTAGACATTAAAATAAATAAATACTTAACCGTAAGCTCCTACCACGGGGCACAGCTTAAATATAAGTTTCGACATTTGCAAACCGTATAGATACGGTAGCCGTGAGCGTTAAGGTGCGCGTATGCAATCGGTTACCCAAAGGGTCTCGGGTTCAAAACACGTAATCTTAATTTTTTTTTTTTTAAGTTATTTAATTTATTTAATTATTTGATACGTTTGTATTACATAATTTTAATAAATAATTGATAAATATCTATTTTAATAATTACTTATATAATAGATTTTATATAACTAAATATTGAAATAGTTATTATTATTATATGAATTTATATCATAAAAATAATAATAACAAATATAAAACAATTTTTAAACATATAAAAATTAAGGAATATATTATTTAATAAACATTATAATTTGCATATTAAAAATAATAAGCTTAATAATTAAGTTTAATAAAAGAGTAATTATAAGTTTGTTGTATAAATTTAAAAAAAAAGTTAATTAATTGATACTATAATAAAATTATAAGTAACTTGTATAAATAACTTAAATGAACTACTTATTTATTGTAGTTTTACTGTATTTTTAAATAATTAATTTTTTTCAATTTATTCAACGTACATACAAACCATTTATTAAATTTATTTAATAAATTAATTATTTTTAATATGTGAATTATAATTTTTGTAAATTCATATATTCCTTAGTTTTTATATGTTTAAAATTTGATTTATATTAATTATTATTATTTTTATAATATAAATTCATATAATAATAATAACTATTTCAATAATTAAAGAATGAATTTCTAAAACATTAATTTTAATAAAATAAACTGTATAATAATCTTTCAATTATATGATTATATTACCTTAACAATAAAAATATTAACGCGACAGTTTTCCACACTACCCTCGAGGTACTGCCGAAAGCGCGTTAGGTTTTTGTTTATTATATTTAAAATTAAATAAATCAATCATCATATGCAACTTAAAAAATAATTTACGATCTGATAAATTTATACAATGTGGTTATATTTAATTGATTTATTTATTTTTAAATATAATTGTGGAACCTTCGCCAATAGCCCTATTTTAACCACTGGAGTCTCCACAATCCTCCACAACTCGAAGAATATAAAACAATTTATATTTACATTATATATACATAAAAAGTAAATAATCAACTGAAACTCAAAAATAATGTTATTTATACTGTTAAATGTACTAAAATATTACAAAAAAAAGAATACTATTAAATTTTATTTAATATTGCAGTAAAATGCGTTATAATTAAAGTTAAGAAAAGTTTAAAATTAAAAGAGCGATATATAAAATTATTTTTGACTAGCGTTGTTACAAAACAAATACAATATAAAGTACACTATTTACCTTAAAATTGGTAATGAAAAATTAAATTAAATTAAATTAAATAATCTTTGGATAATCAAAAAACAAAATAACATACATGTGCATTCATTAAAAATAATAATTAAATTTATAATCACAAATTATAAAAAGTGACAACGTAGTTTACAAATTTTGAACATTCTTTAATTTTTGATTTTTTGTCGATAAATGCCTTTTCACAGATTTTCTGCTATTGTTTCTCTCTCGAGTTTTTGCATAAATTTTAACTAATAATAAAAATTTTAATGCATCTAATCTATGATTAAAACATTTATGGACGTCGTCAAACCAAGAGGCGTACTTTTCATGAGTATATTTCATTGCTATCTCTGTCAATTGTTGCAATAATTGTCTCTGGTGCCATACATTTTGGTAATGAACATTAAAAGCTTCTAGTTGGCAATGAACAACCTCCATGAAAAGATCCGTTGGTCTCGTCAAGTACGCAACTTGTGAAAGTTTCTGATCTGAATGTGGATATTCTCTGTGTTCAATATACACTTCGTTACTACTTCGAGGATCATCATTGTTTTTCATAAAATCAATCTCACACTCAGAACATCCACTTTTTTTAAGAGACTTACGAGCAACATATCCTGCCAAGTATGCAACAGCATTTCTTTCGTACAAGGATTTTGCTTCTAAATCTCCTATATTAGTTGAATCGATCGGTTCATAAGCATCCATCATTCTAGCAGCTTCTAGAAGTTCTTTAATTTCACTCAATTCTTGTGAATCATATTCAATTAACTGTGCTTGAGCTTGTGTAATCAAGTTCAAAGGTTTTCCTGAATCTGTAGTTTTACTCGATTCGAGCAAGGAGTGGGCTTCTTCAATCAAAACATTCCCTTTTTTACTTGTTTCAATAAAATCAGTAGATAAAATATGCCTAATACTTAACCTGTACATTCTGCAAGTGGGATTAGCATTGAAACCACCCCTTCCTCGTAATTTTGAGTGAATGTGCTCTACAGAATCTTGATTACACAAAGCTGTTGCCAATTGAAAATCCGGAAATGAAAGTTGGATATCATTATATAATTCGATGAAAACTGTAACAGTCAAAGGAATACCGGTAAAAGAAGGTGGTTTTAAAACTTTACCCTTAGATTTAACAGTCCATTGTTTCGACCAATGAACAAAATCAACTAGTAGCTTTTGAATTTCCGGATGCTTATTCGACAATGGCTTTTTCTGCTGGTTCTTATTGAATAAATAATAACAATTACATGCGTCAATAACGGTATCTAATTTTTCTACAAAACTGGCCGACATTTGCCACGTTTTTGTCTGTAAACCGTGGGGATCTTCGCCGGCGGTTTTTATCGAACTAGCCATTCGTCGACTAAATAGCTGAAAAGCTAATTTAACTTTCATGGCTTCAAAATTATTAGGATGAAAATGAGCCTCAGTTAAGTGTCCTAATAGATTTGATGTGCCATGTGATCGATCCAACTCCCACGTTTTTATTAAATCGTGAAAAGATATTATTATATCTTCATCAATGTAAATAAAATCGTGGGACCTTAATTGAGCGATCAGTCGTTTAATAAGGTGAGGCCAATCGAAACATGCAAAAATTTTGATTTCATTAACGAAAAAATAAGGATTTAAAGAAGTTATTTGTAAATTACTAAACAATTTGCGATTAGCACTACCTTGGTCACATACAATTAAACGCAGATCTGCTCCAATACTACGCAGTGAAACTATAATTTCTTTTACAATACTTGAAAGGTCATCTGCAGAAGCGCCATTTTCATTGAAACCAAACCATATTATTTGACGCCATGGATTTGAAGCATTAATACTATCTAACATAAACAAAAGAGCGAGCTTTGCAACACCATGGCTTCTACGGTTACTACCCATATCGCAAAGACCTTCAATCAAATCTTGACTTTTTGAATATTCTTCAAAACATTTAATAGACATTTCGTCGAATTTTAACGCGCATACTCTTTCTATCGGAGGCAATGAATTTAAGTAAATTTGGACTTTATCTAGAATTATTTTATTTACACCTGGAAAAACGCTATACTCGGAAACCCACGCTCTTACAGTAGACTCTGAAGGTAAAGTTAAACCAGCGTTACGCAAACGGGAATAAGCTGCTGCAGAGTAAAAATATATCTTCTTACACAAATCTTTTTCATCACTCGTGTAAGCTGATTTTCTTTTATGCAGTTGCAGCTTAATCATCGTTTGCGAAACAGGAGTAATATCTTTATCTTTTAACAAGTCATCAATATCGTTTATTTTATTCATTACTTGATTTTTGAGGCGCTTGTGCAGACGAACATTTCTAGCCGTTTCATTTTTTAACAACCGTTGTAACTCCTGTACCTTTGATTGTAAAGACAAGCACTTAGATCTATAATAATTTGCTTTAAAAACAATACTTTTAAAACGTTTTTTTGGAGGTACGGGAGTTTTTTCTGGTATTCAGATTCGTTTCTTGACATACTTGAAGGAATTTCAGAATTTAAATATGATGTTTCTACATCTTCTTCTCCGATATTAAAAAAAATCTCTTTACCAGAAGGGTACGTAGATTTTGGCAAACTATTTTGAATCTGATTATCAGTATTCAAGGCAATGCAATTAGATGTCTCTTCAGATAAATTATTTACAATAACAGAATTATTTGAGACATGTAATTCAGTAATTACTTCGGTACTTAAATTAGATGCCTCTTCAACTGTAACATTCGCAGTAACAGATTGATTTGAGACAGCTAATGTATCGCCTTGAAATAGAGGTTGTGATAGTGTATCATTGGCAGACTGAACATCTCGTTGGGCGTTTTGTACAGTCTGCCAATGTATAGGGCAACTATTCCTACGCAATCTTGTCTTTGTGCTGTCACTAAAATCGGCATCGGTAAAATGGGCAGCACAAAGCCCTGCAGTCCGCACACTGGTTGGTGCCAAATATCGAAGACGAGGATTACCTAATTAAATTATTTAGTATAAGGACATATCACACTGAGAAAATGGTTATTTAAAAATTTTTTAAAAACAAAAATATGAATATTTGAAAAAATCCTGACCGTTAGGCGTTCAAACACGTTTTAAACAATAAAATATAAATTTTTCCAGATTTTTAAACCGATCATTTAATGCTGATGTTTAAGTTAAACATTTCTGCCTTTTTTGACTAATAATTGTTATTAAAAAAGTAATTTTTTTCTTCAAATATGAAACCGCAGGACTTCCCTTATATTTGAAGCTATCCGTACAAATTATTTCCGATTTTTAATTCAATACTTTTATACAATTTTTGGGTTAAAACGTGTAGATTCCTGTAATTTGGCCTATTTAATCCTTTCATTACATGCAAAATATATACTTAATAAGGAAGTATTTTCTAGTTAAATACTGCTTTATAAACAACGAAACTTGAAAACATAATTCACATTTTATTTTCAATTAGAAGATTATGGTGTTTTCGATCAAATAAACAGAAAAATTTTGAAAAATTTAAGATAGAGCGATGAAAATGCATTTAAAACCTCTAAAAAGCCTATAAAAAGTGCAATACTCTATACACGATACATTTTCAATATGTACATATAGTTATTAATTATTACATAAGTGCGCGCACGGGATCATTCAATTTGGCACGAGATTAATCGCTACATGAAAAGTACTATGACTTACAAACACAAAACTAAGCTGAAATCGGTTAATTTGCCTAAAAGTTATGGGAAAAATAAGAAATTAAGGGGGTATTACAGCTAAAATTGAAAAATAGCTTAAAAAAAACCAAAAAACTGTGTTTGTGCAACGTCAATTAACTGTATTTTTGCGGAAAAAATTTTTCGGAGGCTCAATTTTCGGGAAAAGACTTATATTTGGTATTTTTAAAATATACTTCAATTACAGAAAAATCAAAAGACCGAGCGCGCACTTTTTTAAAAAAGTAATATATATATATATATATGTGTGTGTGTGTAAGTGTGTCAAAACAATACTTTAGTATCAAAACTTTTCTACTATTAACAATTTTTCAACCATAAATATCGACATTTTTTTGAACTGCGAATTAAAAAAATTTAACTTTTTTTACAATAACCCAATCAAAAACGAAAATATACAAAAAAACCTTCAACCAAAAATAAATAAATTTATACTTTGCAAATTTATATTTCACAAACATGGCTATTTTAACGATAACATTAAACAATTAAAAAAACGGTGTACTAATTGCAGAGAAAATGACTAATGCAACATTAAATAGTATGTACAAAAAAACCTGGCACCTGAATTTTCAATCCAAGTTTTCTGTCGGCTACCGTCTCCTGGAAATCTAAAAAGATGCTGCCCTTTGTGTTTACCATTGTTGCACAGGAAATATTGACACCTATCGTAGACCTTGTTATTTTTCATTATTACCCTCTATCTGTAACAAACTGAAATTAAAAACGCAGCAAAATAATCAATTTCCGTGATTCACAATAAAACAGTAAAGTAACTGTCTATGTGTAATATAAACTACAATTAAACCCAAACAACTTAAATAAACAAATCTCTTTCACAACTAAAAAAGTGTATATTAACCTTTAAAAAACTATACTTCCCTGGTTACAGATTCCTCAATTAAAAGTTATTTCTCCTCTTCAAGCGATGTTGTTGAACGTTAAATTGACACTATTTAACTTTTCTTAAATTAATATTATGCTACTTTATGTACTTAATTAAACCGTAAACATTTTTTATATCTCCGATAAAATAAAAACTTATAGGCGCGAATAGACTGTTAACATATGATGTAAATAAATCATACGTTAAACAAAACACTGCGTAACTTTAAAGGCGCGTAACAATCAATTAATTCAAAATTTGTTTGACGTTCGTTTTTGTATTAATTTTAATATAAACATGTAATTAATGTTTACATCAATATTGACGTCACTGAAAAAATTTAACGGTGCATAAAATGTAAAAGAGTATTTAATGATTATTTATAATTAATTTGTTTAATCGTTTACAAATAAAAGTTGTATACATTTAAGTGTTATATATTTTTATTTCAATTATTTTGAATGTACAAAAGTTTAAAAAGTTTATAAGAAACAAAAAATGTACTATTTTCATTATACTAAATGTATTAAATATTTTAATAAATACTTTCATTTTTCAAAGGTATTTAAATATTTCATTAAGTTTTTGTCTTGTTTTTAAAATATGAAAAAAAATTACAATTTTATTGCTAATATTGAATTTATAATTATAACAATAATAATAAATAATAATTATAAAAAAAAAAAAAATGTAATGCATGGGATTCGAACCCACGACCGCTTGGAATCTTGCATTTCATTTAATCCACTTGACCAACGAACTCATGGCTGAAAAAAAAGGGCAGAAAAAAAAAATAATTCCAAGGATATAATGCGCGCATCAACAATATGTTTGCTTTCTCTCTCTCTCTCTCTCTCTTCTCTTTCTTCGTTGTTCGCACCACCCTACTCCAGCTACTTTCCCTCCCCCATTACTCTCAAATTGTGCGAAAGCTTCATATGCGAACCGAGAGTGTCGCCACTTTCTTAGGCAAAACGAGCAGCGCACTCCTGCCATGCTCATCGGCAATCTCATTCTACTAATCTCTGCTCTTACTCAATTTTCCGTGGGCCATCCAGAGGTCCTCTCTCCCTCCCTTACGCACGGATCGTTGTTCGTTCGCCGCGCCGTTTCCGAGAAAAGTTGTCATATCGAATGCTCGCGTTTACTATTCAAAACGTCTTTTAATAATTAATACCGTTACAGTATTAAAACGTAAATATCTCTTTTTTATTGGTTTAAAATTATTTTTTGTATTTTAGTTTAAACCAATAAAATAGAGATATTTACGTTTTAATACATTATGGAGAAATTAATATCGTACAAGTAAATGAATATTACTTCCATACTGAGTTTAGTATTTCCTATTGCATGATTTACTACTATCTGCTACATTCACAAACAGTACAATAAGATAATGAAAACATATTTGTAGACGTTTCAAAAAGCCTAGTTACAATTAATATGAAATTGCTGCAATACATTACTAAATATATATTGTTCTTCTAATATGGTAACAATATATGTACATTAAAATTTTAACTTGTATGAAATTGTCTATATATTTAAAAATATGTTTATTCAATTAAAATTAAAACCATTAAAATAAATTCTAACTGGGTTTTTAGAAATGTCTACAATTATGTTTTTATTATCTTTGTAATTGTTTGTGAATGTAGCATTGAGTATAGACTGAGAAATGATAGATAATGAAAGTTAAGCAGCATTGACCGCGGTTAATAAGTGGATGGGTGAATAACTAACATAAACAGAAAAATGTGTAATACTTTTTTTTATTTATTTTATGTTTTTTTGACAATTTTATTTGTTTATTTTATTTATTTTTTAGAGAAATTAGTACTCAATCAGTGTGAATTTTTTAAACAGGATATTGATTTGACACTGATTCTGAATTAATTGAATACTGAATTTTTAAGGGCACATTGCCCTTCTTCAATTAAATAATTTCAAAATTGATACAGTACTGATTCCATAATGTAAAACACGTTCACTGGAGATCAGGGTGAACGGCTCCCATACAATAAAATAACAACACTTTTATTCGAGCTAGAAACTTTAATGTTAATAAAATAATAATAATACAATAAATAATGAACAAACTAGTCACGGTCGCCAGCCGCGTTCACGCGGCAAAATTTATATATTTGTCACACGCGATTACCGCACACACACGCACAAATCACAGCTTGCACGGGAAGCTGGAAAACAGGGAATTGAGGCAGGAATTCTCACCTGCAGATGCTCGAAAGGAAACAATTAATAAACAATAACCACTCTCGGTAATAACTAAGTAAAATCTATGTTCAACGTCTCGTTCGACGGCCCGACTCGGAATCACCGAGTTCGTCGTGTTGAGCCGAGCAGCGAGTCCGCGCGTATACTGTGTGTATAGCGCAACTTCTCTCTTTCTCTCTCTCTCCTTCTCGCACCTTACAGTCAACATGCCATTCTGGAAACTCGAGATTAATAACGTATACAGGAACAGCTTGAAAACCAAACAAGCGGTAATTGTTCCTTATATTAAACTCAAATTAATGTCGAATTTGTCCTTGTTTTTAATATCTATTTTAAGTGCGGTTTACTGGTAGAAGGTCGAGTACAATAATATACGGACTTGGTACAGCTCGGCGTTATACATAGCTGGTCATCATCTTCAAAGCTAGACTTTCAAAGAGCTAGAAGGACTACCAAGGTGCTAAAAGGATTTTTAAGGAGCTGCAAGGTTTTCAAAGGAATTAGGGAATTTTCTGTAATAGTGTTTGTGTGTGCGCGCATGTCAATAACTAAAAGTCCGAACTCTTTCCTCACAGTCCGGCTTAGCTAGATTCCGAGTGAGTTTTATAATTAATTCCTATAAGCTACGGGGCTTTGGAATATTTAATATATAATATAAATATAAACTAAGTATGTGACATGCAGTTAGAACTGCCATGTCACAAATGATACAACATTGATTCATTACTGATTTTGTAATAATTCAGTAAGAAAACAGTTTTGCGTTTTGGTGAGAATATTTTTAAAAACATAAATCAAATCAACAATAAAAATATGGTCCACCCTATATCTATGCATATATATATATATATATATATATATTAAATTACGTATATAATATTATATATATATATATATATATATATATATATATATATATATATATATATATATATATATATATATATAATATATATATATATGGGTGGTTCTCTGTGACATCGAAGATGAAAAAAATAAATATTGCTATAACTGTGGGAATATGTTTTAGAGGTATCCAGTAGTTTTCCTGAATTTTTTCAGATTTTTTCTGGGCCATTATTTTAAGTTACAGAGAGTCAAAGTTGACATTTTAGCACTTTTTTGCATTATATGCCCATTTTCATGAATTTTTAGCTCCCAGGGGATGCATTTTTCACTAAAAACATAAGTATGACTTTTTTTGTAAAATTTTCCGAACTTTTCACTAAAAATACTTTTAAAGACATAAATGTAAGCTGTCACACTCTTGTAAGCCATTTAAACCTTAAATAGTGAAAATCAGCAATTCTGCTCCGGACTCTGGTAACCTAATACTGTCTAAAAGATGTCTTTTTATAGTCAGAAACTGCCTAAAAATTTCCAGAGTGGGTCAAAATCATTAAGATCACTTATGGTCAAAATATCCGGGAAAAGTGGCCGAAATATTAATAGAAATGTATATTTGTTGCCTTATAACGATGAATCTAGTAGAATGATCATTGCAAAAAAATTTATGCACTTACCTTGGAATGGTAGAAAAGTATCTCCACTTGTTTCAGTATCCATCTAATCCCCTGTAAGCTGCTAAAAATACAAATATTATTATAAAATTATAAAAAATTATTTTTTAAACATTTATAATGCTGGATTTTTAGTTTTACATCCCTTACAAGAATTATAATACTAATCTGAAGGATTACTATAAAAGTATCAACATTATTATTATTATTATTCAGCAATACATTGTTTAGATTTCACAAACTTGTCACTGTCACGTTATCATATTATTCATTATAATTATATATCCGATTTATTTATATATCTTTTGTATTAAATACGTATATTCAGTTATTGTAATAATGATGTTTATATATTTATAGTATTCCTTCAGATTAGTATTATAATTCTTGTAAGGGATGTAAAACTAAAAATTCAGCATTATAAATGTTTAAAAATTAATTTTTTACATTTGTACAATAATATTTGTATTTTTAGCAGCTTACAGGGGATTAGATGGATACTGAGACAAGTGAAGATACTTTTCTACCACTCCAAGGTAAGTGCACAAATTTTTTTGCAATGATCATGGTAATAGATTCCTCGTTATAAAGCAACAAATATACATTTCTATTAATATTTCGGGCACTTTTCCCGGATATTTTGACCATAAGTGATCTTAATGATTTAGACCCACTCTGGAAATTTTTAGGCAGTTTCTGACTATAAAAAGACATCTTTTAGACAGTATTAGGTTACCAGAGTCCGGAGCAGAATTGCTGATTTTCACTATTTAAGGTTTAAATGGCTTACAAGAGTGTGGCAGCATACATTTATGTCTTTAAAAGTATTTTTAATGAAAAGTTCGGAAAATTTTACAAAAAAAGTCATACTTATGTTTTTAGTGAAAAATGCATCCCCTGGGAGCTAAAAATTCATGAAAATGGGCATATAATGCAAAAAAGTGCTAAAATGTCAACTTTGACTCTCTGTAACTTAAAATAATGGCCCAGAAAAAATCTGAAAAAATTCAGGAGAACTACTGGATACCTCTAAAACATATTCCTACAGTTATAGCAATATTTATTTTTTTCATCTTCGATGTCACAGAGAGCCACCCATATATATATATATATATATAATTATATGGAAAGTATTTATCTGAACTCTTTATTATTGATTTGCTTTATGTTTTTAAAAATAAACTATCCCTCAGGTTATTGACTAAGACGGGGCCGTACTTACTTCTCAATTTTTCAACCCAAAAGAGTTATAGACGACTGTCTATATAAGTCTTAAATACCCATATAACCCTCATAAATAATAAACACTTTTGACTTTTTTTATGAAAAAACTATAAAAGCCTTATAATAATGCATCTTCTTTAGGATTATAACCAAAAAACGGGGTTACAAGGTCAAATAACCGAGCGTTACTTGCTTTTTTCGCGTTTTTAAAACGCTTGACTTCATAGGCGTCACAACCGCACATGCGCATAGTGCGCCCGTTCGTTCAGCTAATTATTTACTATTGTTTCTAATTGATTCCCATTAATAAATACAAAGTTTGACGATTGTACAATTACGTACAGATAATGTACATTTTTTTATTTACTCATAGTAGAGTTAAATATCAATGATTCGGAGGGTACAATTACTTTTTCCACAAATTCTGGTAATTAATAATAATAATGCGACGATGGATATTTTATCAATGCCTCCCATGCATTTTTTCCCTTTTTTACGATTTTAAAATCTCGTGCGGTTGAAAAGCTCGTGTGCATGCGAATCTCGCACTTCCGTTGGCCGCGCATGCGCAGTAGCTGAAAACGGACTGTCAATCAGACGATATTGCTTTTTTAATATTTTTGCGTTATACCGTTATTTTTTCGGAAAAGTGAGGGTGGTACAATTAAGTACGAAAAAGGTACAATTTTTTTGGGCGCCTACGTTGACGTAAAAGCGATTCTAAAACGAGTAACCGACCTTTCAATATTCCCATACTTTGGCATTTTTTTTCTCAAAAACTAAGAGGGTACAATTAAAATTTCTTGCATTTTTGGAAAGTACAATTAGAAATACATCCGATAGCATTTTTTTTCATGA
Source organism: Theocolax elegans (assembly GCA_026168455.1). Classification (NCBI taxonomy): domain Eukaryota; kingdom Metazoa; phylum Arthropoda; class Insecta; order Hymenoptera; family Cerocephalidae; genus Theocolax; species Theocolax elegans. Next base: position 62,245,439 of record CM047426.1, read on the forward strand.
AATTCCATGGGTTGGTGGGCTGGGGTAGTGTCGGTCTCTCTCACGGGCTGGAAAGCATTGTTTCTCTTTCTATCTCATGCCTTTCCTATACTATCTCTATCTCATTTTGTTTGAAGTTGACTATATATATAAAAAGGGAGAAGACGAAAATTGAGGAAAGGAAATCAGCAAGCAATATCTTTGGCATTGATTTTCTTGATTGTGCGTAAATGAATTCGTGTAAAACTTGTTGTACAGTAAAAATTAATAAATAAGGAACGTAATGCGTGGTCAATAGCACAAATACATAATGTAATAATGCAGCGGTTAGAAAAGTAAAAATCTGGGGGGCTAGTTAGCTGTATATAATGGCTCTCGCGCCTATACTTGCGTCAGGCGCTATCGCGCCTTTTGATTGCAAATGCTTTCGTATCTTTATTTTTAATCGTTACATACGACTCCGGTATTTCTCCATCTGCCATTGTCGAAAAAATAGCTGCAACTTCATTTTGTAATTCAGCAACAGATTGATTATTTTGTTGTTGTTGCTCTTGATCGTCAATTGCTTGTCTCATCATTTCATAAGATTTTGCAAAAATATTATTATCTCTGATAACTCTATCTAATATTTTAATGACATCGTAATCAAACATTACATTTTGATTTAAACGATAATTTATTGCTTCATTTGGATCGACTATAAAGAGTTGCTCATATCTTGGGCTTTCAGAAACCGATGGATACAATGCAGTATTAATTTGATAGTAAATCTGCCCTTGAATTTTAAAACAATATATTGTATTGTCCGTATACGGACCAGGACGCCCTGATTGAAAATTGTATAAATTAGCATTAAACGAAGCAAAAGATAACGAATTGTTATAACAACATAGACGTTCAAAAAAATTGTTTGATTTTGGATGCTCTTCAGTAAATAAAGAATAAAGATCATATGGGAATTCTGGCAAGGGATCTAATTTAACCCCCCTGCGTAAGCGTTTTCCACGACTTTTCCATCACCAAATGCATACTTTTTTTATTTGCTTGTTCAGAAAAGAAAGTTACTTTTCTATATGTTTTCGAGATCGCTGAATACGAATTTGATGTCAGAATAATAAAATTCAAAATGGCAGGTGGTAAAATCAAGGTGGTAGGTTCAACATGGCCGATTTGAGATTATTGCTTGTGAGTAATGTACGCGACGAGCAATACACAAAATTGTAGATAAGTTGGTAAAACATTTGGAATAAGTGTTTTATTCTAATATAACCCGACAGATTATTTTCAAAGAAATTATTTTCTGCCTCCGTATTGAGACGATTTATATTTTCGTACCTAGAAACACTATCCTTCATCTAAAATTTCTTAGATCATGATTTCTTCTGTTGCAGTTATTTTATTACATTTTTTTGAGGAATTTTGGAAACAGTTATTGGATATAATCGAAAGTTTAATTCAGCTAATTTTACAGCTTTATTTTGCGGGGACGTACGTACTCTAAAAATGTATCAGTTAAAAGTTATAGCCAAAAACATCTGGACGAGATATCTCGTCCTACTGGCTATGGTAACAACCTTGTTTGGATGAGATATCTCGGGATACTGCGCTAGGGGGTTAACAGAACCATGACTGCAACAATCACTAAAAGATAATCCTTTATTTGAAATTTTTTCTGCTTCAAAATGATTCGCATTACAATGTGTGCACAGAACATTCATATTCCCTAAATAATCTTCGTCAGTTGTTGTTACATCTCGTGATAAACTATGAATAATATTTCGTGCATTTTCTCTTCTATGACGTTGATTTGCTGCTCTCCTCTCTCAACACATATTTTCATAAATCTGCTCTTCATCTTCTGTGCGTACAACTCTGCGTCGCGGCATATTGGTATTTATAAAACTATATTATATATATTTTTTGGTAGAATTAACGATTGTTTTAACGAGTCAATTTGATTGTCTAATTGCACAACGTTTCGGAGACATATTTGTCTCCATCTTCAGGTGCTAAACTTTATTAATAATAATTACTAATATTGAATACATAATGGTCAACAACAAAAAGATTTTTACCTTAACATTACACAATGCGTTTATCAACTTGTCATTAATTCACCCTGTCATTTTGTATCTATGATTAATTACAATAAATTATTAATTATTTATTATAGCAACAAGAATGAATAATTAATTAACTAAACACTCACAGAAGTTGGAAAGCAATAAGAGTCACATTTTTTCTTCCTTTTCATTTTAATTACAATTAATACTCAATTAAAACTCGAAAATTAAATAAATTAAGTAAAATTAAATAATTTAAATAAATTAAACTAGTAAACAAACAATACCAAATATCACAACAGAAAACAATATAAACTAGCAACAATTCCTCGGTCGCTAACGCTCCCTCGGTCGAAATTACACTACATATATACTTATTTTTTTTATTTTTTTTTAAATTTATAATTGTACAATTTAATTTTTTTTTTTTTTTTTAAATTTATAATTGTACAATTTAATTGAATAAAAATGTAAAATATAAAATAATGTGTAATTAATTAACCTAGTATTCAGTTACAATCAATTTTTTTAGTCAATAAAATAAAAATAACAGTGTATTATATTTGCAACATTGTATATACTTATTTAATCTTAGTCAATTACACAAAAGTTTATAGATACTGAACATATTTCTACATAATACTGAAACAATTAAAAAAAATTAAAAATAATCGACATGATAAAACTTACACTGGAGTAAGGAATTTTAATTTTAATTTTTAATGTAATACCAAATGTAATATTAAAAAATACAAATCCTGTAGATGATGTCCAGGACGACGGACACATCGTCTACTGGAATGTCCACTGGATATTACACGTGGATATGGAAAAAAATGCAATTCCTGTAGATGATGTCCAGGTGGTCTGGATGACCTCCAGGACGACGGACACTTCGTCTACTGGAATGTCCACTGGATATTACACGTGGATATGGAAAAAAATGCAATTCCTGTAGATGATGTCCAGGTGGTCAGGATGACCTCCAGGACGACGGACACATCGTCTACTGGAATGTCCACTGGATATTACACGTGGAAATGGAAAAAAAATGCAATTCCTGTAGATGATGTCCAGGTGGTCTGGATGACCTCCAGGACGACGGACATATCGTCTACTGGAATGTCCACTGGATATTACACGTGCATATGGAAAAAAAATGCAATTCCTGTAGATGATGTCCAGGTGGTCAGGATGACCTCCAGGACGACGGACATATCGTCTACTGGAATGTCCACTGGATATTACACGTGCATATGGAAAAAAATGCAATTCCTGTAGATGATGTCCAGGTGGTCATGATGACCTCCAGGACGACGGACACATCGTCTACTGGAATGTCCACTGGATATTACACGTGGAAATGGAAAAAAAATGCAATTCCTGTAGATGATGTCCAGGTGGTCTGGATGACCTCCAGGACGACGGACATATCGTCTACTGGAATGTCCACTGGATATTACACGTGCATATGGAAAAAAATGGTCTTAAAATTTTGAACTGAAAATTTTCCTTAGCTAATTGATATATAGGTGATGATTATACACGGAACGAAACATTCACTGTGAAAGCTGTATACAACTGAAACCAATTTAAATTCAAACATAAATATGACTAGAAAAATGATCGATAATATAGAAACCTATATAGTTAACTAAGTAAATGGAAATCGGTAATCCAGAAAATTATAAAACGCGCAATATTTGAAACCAATTAAAACTATTTATGTCAGAAGAAAATTTTATATAAAATAAATATGAGTTAAAAATGTGACTCCATCAACTTTTTTAACTCAATTTTTAACTCATATTTATTTTATATAAAATTTTCTTCTGACATAAATAGTTTTAATTGGTTTCAAATATTGCGCGTTTTATAATTTTCTGGATTACCGATTTCCATTTACTTAGTTAACTATATAGGTTGACGTGATCTACGTGTTTGAGATTCGGGTAATTGTAACCGACCTTTTCTCTGGCGAAATTGTTGATCGTCAGTTTCGCGAAATCCCTAGCCTCGACTCGCGACCGTTAGTTGATGGAGTAAGGAGGGCAATTCTCGCCCCCTACTGAAAATCGCGCAGCCAATCATAGCGCTGCACCGCTGCAGTCGCGCCGCCACATTGACTCGAGACTCTCGACAGGCACACTCTGCCTCAGAGACTCCGACGCGGACAACCGCCCCGCCACGCCACCGCCGTGGACACAGCGAAGGCCCGCGACTCTGCATGCGCTCAACTCCCGCCGTAGGCGACCTCCCGCCTGGGCATACGGAGCCTGCTCTCCCTCGTGAACTCTCGGGCGAGCGTCCACTCGCCGCGTGCTCTAGGGTGCGGGCGTCTTCGACTCGCTGTCCGGCAGTCAAGGCCCGTAGCAGGTGTGACGAACCAGAGTTCCCGTACAAACCGACGCGCGTGCGAACTTTGCTATTTTAATCCGACCGAATTCGAGTACTGTGCGCGCAACATTATTTTATTTGCTACCAGAAAAATTTGTAAATTTTATTTTCCTTTCCCCTTCCCTTCGAATACTTTGTCGGTGATTCAAACTGAACCTCACCGCAATTGGCGCCCAACGTGGGGCCCTTCGCACTGTCCGGTACGTGATTCGCGAAGTGAGTTTCGACAAACTTGTCCCACGCTCTCCTGAGAGGGTATGCACCAAGCACCGACGGCTACTCGGGGAACGTCAAAGAGCTCGACTTCTGGAAGTCGGAAAACATCCAGTGGCGCCCATTCTAAATTAAATTTCGCACGTCCATCTACACGGAGTCAAGGAGCGAGCCTGAGCAGGGGTCTACCGGCGACTCGAGCACGACGCGTGTAACCAGCGATATCTGGCATCTCTTGCAGGGAACAACCTCGCGCACAGTTTTCGTCGGTAAGCAAACGAGCGTCGAGTGCGCGTCAGGAAAAAGACAAACCCGTCGTAATGGCTAACTTGGCGAATGAGAACGCGATTGTCGCAAACGATATTCTTGTCACGGAAAATCAAAATGCGCCTCGCGCTCATATAAATTCTTTAAACCTACAAATCACCCCGCAAAACGCGCCTTGCGTCGAATCAGATTTATTAAATTCACAAAACACATCGCAAAACGCGTCTCGCGTCGATGCGAATTTTATTAATGCGCAAACTGCACCGCAAATGGCGTCGGCGCCTCAACCTAATCTCGACGATTGGAGGCATCTCCTTCGCGCGATCGTCGGGTCGAACATAGAGTTACCGGAATTTTCGGGCAGGGATCACGAAGATCCAAATCTTTTTATCCAGGGATGTTTAGATACCTTTGAAGTAAATCGTACGGAAGTTCACGCTCGAGTTCGACTCGCCTCTCGAGGACTCAAAGACGACGCAGCGCGATGGTACGCCGCGTATAAAAATTTAAACATTACTTGGGTTAAATTTTGCGAATTGCTCAGAAATCGGTACGCATCGCAAAACTTGCTAATGAAACTCTCCGCGAAACTATACGGCCAGTCGCAAACCGAAAAGGAAAGCACGGGGTTGTTTTTAGAGCAGCGTCATCTGCTAGCCCGACGACTCCTTCCGAACGCGACCGAGGAGCAAATCATAGCCGTATTACTTGAAGCTTTGCGCGGTTCAATAAAAAAATTATTAAGATCATCAAATTTCGACACGGTTGAAGAGTTAATTTCGCGCGCAACTCAGATCGAGCAAGACGAAATGGAAGAGAACGCTTCCAAAAGAAACGCGTCATTATCGGTCTCGCGTTCCGAATTCGCGTCAAGACAACGGCAACCGGTGCCCAATTCAAGCGCGTCTCCTGCCACGAACATATCGCAACCTCAGTCAACCAGGAGCCTACCTCAATGCCGATTTTGCCCTGAAAGGCACTGGCATCGCGACTGTCCCGTGAATCGAAATCGGACGGGAAACTACCCCGGGGTAACGGTAAGTGCGGCGCCGCCCACCCCGCAATCGTCCACGCAATAGTCGCCTCCGCACAAGCCTCGGATTGTCGTGCAGATTACCTGCGCGTTACGATCAACGGTATCGAAACAAACGCATTAGTCGATGGCGCGGCTTCAGATTGTTTCATTCGCGAGAAGTTCGTAACGCCGGAAATTAAGCGCGAAAATGTAAATATTTTAATATACACTGCATTCAAAAATAAGACCGTAAAAGTTAGTCATGCGTGCGAACTACCCATGAATTTAAACGGGAAAACCGAGCGTGTACGGTTTTTAATCAATGACGATCTCGGATCTGAGGTAACTTTAGGGAAAACATGGCTCAAGGCCCAGAATGTAGTTCAAGATCACGCTTTGGACTGTTTGTACATCGGTACAGAGACACGTCGTCGGGTTTATTTAACGCGAGCCAATTGTATGCAAGCAAACTGTATCGAACCTCCGAAAAACTTCTTCACGGACGTAAATCACAAATTTCCCGAGGAATACCTCGAACAATTTAAATCGCTCGTTAAAAATTATGCCGACGTATTTTACCCGATCGGACCCCTTAAACAAACACCGTATGTAACTTTCGATATTGAATTGACTGACGAGAAACCCTTTCGAATCGCGCCTTATCGATATTCTGCTGAGAAAAAGTTGGCAATTCGGCAGCAGATACGGGAAATGCTAGCCGATGGGTTAATAGAAAATTCGTCCTCGCCTTATTGTCATGGCGAAAAAGAAAGACGGCAGATATCGATTTTGCGTTGATTATCGACGTTTGAACTCTTACACGAAAAGTCGCGCGCAGAATCTCCCGATCATGTCGGAGGTTGTAAAAGACATCGGTTCCGCGAAAATCTTCAGTACTCTCGATCTGAAGAACGGGTACTGGCAAATTCGCCTTTCGGATCGCGCGAAACCCTATACCGCGTTTAGTTCGCCGGATGGTGGCTTATATCAGTGGCGCGTAATGTCGTTCGGTCTAAAAAATGCACCGGGGTGCTTCAACGACTTTATCGTGCAGGAAGTGTTAGGCGGATATATTGATAAATTCTTGAAATCGTACCTTGACGATTTCGTCATTTATTCCGACACTTGGGAGGAACATTTAACTCACTTGAGTCTGGTTTTTGAGCGCCTTCGAGTGTACGGGCTCACGTGTTCCGTTTCAAAATGCTCCTTCGGACAGAGCAGCCTAGAATTTTTAGGCTTTCAAATCACCAGCACGGGTAACCGGGCTAAACCTGAACACGTTCGCGCTATCCTCGAAGCGACAACGCCTAAAAATCGCCGAGATTTACGTAAATTCTTCGGAACCTGCGGGTGGTTGCGGGAATTCGTACCGGATTTCGCGCGCGTCGCGCTTCCTCTTACGGCGCTTTTGTCGTCAAGCTGTCCTTGGCGATGGACTGAACAAGAACAAAACGCGTTCGACGGAATTAAGAAAGCTTTTCGAGCGCCGCTTACGCTATATCGTCCGGATCCCGCAAAACCGTTCATTCTACAAACCGACGCAAGCGCAGAAGGAATGGGCGCTGTTTTGTATCAGCACGATGGTAATGGCGAACGTCGCGTCATCGCATACGCGTCTGCAAAATTTTCAAAAGCCGAGAAACGCTACCACTCAAACGAACAAGAGTGCCTAGCAATTATATGGGCTATACGCCACTTCCGACACTACCTCGAAGACGGGAAATTCACCCTTCGCACGGATAATCGCGCGTTAACCTGGCTGGATAGTGTAAAGGATGGGAAGGGCAAGTTACACCGTTGGTCGATATATTTACGCGGTTTCGATATTACGATCGAACACGTCGCAGGCAAAGAAAACGAGCTGCCCGATGCTCTTTCTCGCGCGCCAAACGAACAAGTTTACGCGTACGAAGACGAGATGCTAGACGCGCTTTTGCCTCCGGAACACAGCGGGCCCGCTCATGAGGTACACGTCGCGTCGACCACTGCTCAGGACTTGCTAACCCTTATTAAAGACGCCCAAAGAAGCGAGTCGCTTGACGTACAGGATGTCGGTCGATTTTTGTTACCTGAACAACAGCTACGGTACGATCGTGATGCTTATTATGTTTTTGAGACCAATCGCACGCCGCGCATTCTAGTACCGTATTCTTGTCGCGATAAGCTAATTAAGTTTTATCATGATGATCCGCTAGCCGTGCATCCGGGTATTAAAGAAACTTTGCGGACGATTCGCGAATTATATTTTTGGCCCCGCATGCGCGAAGATGTACGTCGCGCGGTACAACAATGTTCGGTTTGCATGCTTTGTAAATCTTCCAAACACCCTCAAGGTGAAATGCGCGCTCGCGAACCGTTTATACCTTGGGATACCGTGGCGGTGGATTTAATGGGTCCATACCCTCGCACCTCGCGAGGCAAAAGATTCATTTTCGTCGTGACTGATACGCTGTCGCGCTGGATCGAAGCTTTCCCCGTGTCAAATTCCGAAATTTCGACGATCGCTCCAATCCTAGAAAATGAAGTTTTCATGCGTTGGGGCTATCCCCGTGTCATCTTAAGCGACAACGCGCCGCAATTCCGCGGACCTGCCTGGCGAAACCACTGCAACCGCTGGGGCGCGCAAGCTTACACCACGCCGGCATATCACCCGTGCGCTAATCCAACAGAGCGCCGGAATCAAGAGATTAAAAAAGGACTGCGAATCAAGCTTGCCGGTCGCAATCAGCGGGAATGGGATCTTCAACTGCCCGGAATATTGTTCGCGCTACGTCGACGTGAAAACCGTCACACCGGCCAGACTCCAAGTGTCACTCTACTCGGACGCAATTTGCCTCGTCCCGGGGAAGGAGCCGCAGCTTACGACGCACCAACGCAGGAGCGCATAGATCTTGCCCGAAAACGACAAGCGCAGAATACGGCAACATCGACATCAAAAAGACAAAGTGACACGTTTGAGGTGGGTGAATCAGTGCTCGTGAAAAACTATACACTGTCGCGTGCCGCGGAAGGCTATAACGCCGGGCTCGCGCCTCGTTTCCCGGGACCCTTTGTAATTAGTGAGAAGAAAAGTGACGAAGTGTACGTATTGGACAGACCGGGACAAGAGCCAATCAAACTGCACGTCACCGCGCTTAAAAGGTTGCCGCAACAGCTTGCCGATTCATTCGAAGGAATGCCCGAATCGAGCGGGCTTGCTTCGCCCGAAATCGAACGTGTCGACCTGTCGGCAGCATCGGAGCAGACGACGCAACCCACGGGTCTTTTGATTCGCGCTGTTCCAATTGCAGCGCCAGAGCAGACAACGCAATCCGCGAGCCCTTCGTTGCGCACCGCATCGCTCACTTCCCACCAGGCCACCGTAGGCACCTTAACGAGTCCTGCCACTACGTCTACTGCATCTAATCGTCAACACGGCACGCTAGCGGCACCAACCCAAATCTATCGCCGGAGACGAGGCAGGCCGAGGAAGGAAGACGCAGAAGTCGCGCGTAAATTTCATCAGGTACCTCCGACCGCAAATAGGTACTATCTGAGGTCCAAGACATTTACCGGAGTGCGCGACGAATAAACGATTGACTCTTAATTGACACTGTGTTTTTGATAGTGACGTGCGCGCTGTGTCGTATAAAAATGTCTGGACGCAAAAGACCGCGCGGTGGTCGTGACGCTAAGGTCCGAATTGCACTCGACCTCTGCAAGTTGGCGCAAAGACGTGGAGACCTCGAAACCCAGAAGCGTGCTTTGGAAACTGTGTGTGCATTATACGACGTAGACCCGACTCAGCTTACGCGACAAGGTCTCAGAACTCGCGTCTCTGACCCACCAGGACCTTGTGGACGCTCGAGGCGAATGGAAATGGAGGTTCCTTCATTGGAAATTCCCGCGGTCAACATAACAGAGCGGCTCACGTCAGAACCTGCCAAGGGTGAAGCACGGTTATCGACGGAGGAAGTGCTACGAGACCCGATCTTGGACGAGATCGACGACTACCTCAGTGCCAAGCCGACCAGCAACGACATGCAGTGAACAAAGACAATTTTCGATTTTAATTTAAACTCAGTGTGTTTTCTTTTTTTTTTTTCTTTTGCAATTTAATTATCTCGTACCGTCTTATGTTTTGTAAAAAAAATTATTATCGATTAACGAATGCGTTTTGGTTTAATTGTAATAATAGATATTAAAAATAAATTATAAATGCGCGCACAGCTTCCCGCGATTAGCACCGAATCATAATATTTTGCAATGTAAAGAAAAGGTCGCTCTGTTCCGGGTGGAATTGACGTGATCTACGTGTTTGAGATTCGGGTAATTGTAACCGACCTTTTCTCTGGCGAAATTGTTGATCGTCAGTTTCGCGAAATCCCTAGCCTCGACTCGCGACCGTTAGTTGATGGAGTAAGGAGGGCAATTCTCGCCCCCTACTGAAAATCGCGCAGCCAATCATAGCGCTGCACCGCTGCAGTCGCGCCGCCACATTGACTCGAGACTCTCGACAGGCACACTCTGCCTCAGAGACTCCGACGCGGACAACCGCCCCGCCACGCCACCGCCGTGGACACAGCGAAGGCCCGCGACTCTGCATGCGCTCAACTCCCGCCGTAGGCGACCTCCCGCCTGGGCATACGGAGCCTGCTCTCCCTCGTGAGCTCTCGGGCGAGCGTCCGCTCGCCGCGTGCTCTAGGGTGCGGGCGTCTTCGACTCGCTGTCCGGCAGTCAAGGCCCGTAGCAGGTGTGACGAACCAGAGTTCCCGTACAAACCGACGCGCGTGCGAACTTTGCTATTTTAATCCGACCGAATTCGAGTACTGTGCGCGCAACATTATTTTATTTGCTACCAGAAAAATTTGTAAATTTTATTTTCCTTTCCCCTTCCCTTCGAATACTTTGTCGGTGAATCAAACTGAACCTCACCGCAAGGTTTCTATATTATCGATCATTTTTCTAGTCATATTTATGTTTGAATTTAAATTGGTTTCAGTTGTATACAGCTTTCACAGTGAATGTTTCGTTCCGTGTATAATTTATATTGTTTTCTGTTGTGATATTTGGTGTTGTTTGTTTACTAGTTTAATTTATTTAAATTATTTAATTTTACTTAATTTATTTAATTTTCGAGTTTTAATTGAGTATTAATTGTAATTAAAATGAAAAAGAAGAAAAAATGTGACTCTTATTGCTTTCCA